>JAOYMR010000004.1:16477623-16494186 GCA_025802075.1 Tenebrosternarchus preto | reverse complement strand
CCCAGACCGCAAAACAACACACAGTTACTGTCCAGCCAGTCTCAGAGTTTTGTCCTCTTTCCTCTCCTTTTGTAAAAGTATAATATAAACATGCTATTAAAATCTGTCAGTAAAATAAACCAAAATATTCAATTTCTAGGTAAACTGATAATGATGATCAAGTAAAATCCACTTTGCCTAAGTAAATACACATAAAACTAATGTGATTCCCAGGTGCTTTCAGTCCTTATTTACCTCTCACAACATTTCACAACTGCACAAAAACACTGAAAATCAGTGTATATTGAAAGTGATATATTGCCATATATATATATACCTGTCTCTACAGACTAAATGTCTTTCAGATTGCAAATACTGATTGCAAATGTGATGTATGCCAGGCCATAAAGTTCCAACCTTGAAGTATGTGCGTGTATATGAGTGTGTGTGTGTTTATGTGAGTGTGTGTGTGTGTGCGCGTGTGTATGCATGTATGCAATGGAAGGCTTTTTTTCCCCCCAGAGTGTGAGCAAAAATTAATATGGGGATATGTTAATGCAGTGTAATTATATTAAAAAAATAATGAATGTCTTTGCACAAACTACACACACACACACACAGACAAACACTGCTAACATAGAACCTATAGTGTCCATCACTGTGATTAAAATCCAGTGACTAGCCAGTGCCTAACCACCAGGGGGCGGCGGCAGCCTGATTATTATTCATGCGACGTAATAGGCTGACAGTTGGCAAAATGAATATAAAAAGCATAATCTGGAAGCCAATTTGCATGTTAAATGTTGGAGAAGGAACATTTTGTAATGCAGAAGAGTCGTTAATGCAGGAGTAGGGTCCAACTTCATTCCTGAGAGAAATGCTAACGTGATTCTGCTGCTTATACATTTCTACGTGCTTATTTCCTCCCCCTTCTCTCTGTCTTCCTCTCTCTCTCTCTCTCTCTCTCCCTCACTTGGATTCTTCCTGTCTCCTCATCTCTCCCTGTCAGTTCTGTTCCTCTTACAGGTGAAAAGAATTCTTTTCACCTCCAGCAGATGAAATGCTCGACCGCTTTTCCCTCTGTTGTAATAAGAATGAGGGAAGAGAAAGAGAAGAAGGGGAGATGACAGTCACTGCCGCGTTGGTGCAAAAGTGCCAGTTTTGCTGTTGTTCCACCATGATGGTGGCGCTCGTGGTCTCGTACTCCCCCCCACTTCCATCACTCTTTTCGGTTAGAGACGACCTTACGATGTACAGCAGCGTGCTCTCACCACGCCAGCGCGCCTCGTACCTACTCTGTGCTGGAGGGAAAGGCCTGATTAGGGTCACAGCGGGGCTACACTACAGCTGGGCTGAAGATCAGAGGGGCAGCAGCACTGAACAGTGCAGGAGGAAGGGGCACTGGAGGACAGCAAGGCATGGGAGCGGACTGGGAATTCTGGGAATTTGGTGTAGCACTAGTGAATTTGAGGAATCCCACAGGCATCGCCTCAACCCATCTGTCTAAGCTTAGTGGATGGGAAATGCAGAGGTTGAGCATCAGCGATGACGGATGTGATCTTTGTGCTGAGGCACGCATTACATACAGCCTTGCAGGAACTATTTTTAAATGTTATTATTAACCAAGAACATCCCTTTCTCTCTTTCCATGCACAATATCTTTCCGCCTACAAAACATTTGCTGCGATTTCTTATGACCTTACACAGTGTGACACTCTCTGCAGGGGAGGCACCTGCTTCTGTCTTTAAAAAATAAATAAATAAAATAAAGTAAACAAACAAACAAACAAATAAATAAATAAATAAACTTTTTGCAAGTTCGAAAGCACACTGTGAAAAAGATCCAAAAACATGAGCACAAGGGCAGCTTCTGACGTCTATAGGACTCAGAAGAACCAGAGGTCATGGCTAAACCAAAGATAAGGACGTAGGAGCATTACCTTGCAAAGAAAGCACAGATGAGAAAGGAGCTGGCAGAAGGGAGCAAGCTGATGGTGTCGGCTACAGGCTACACTCTACACTCATTTGAGTCTTTCTACTGGTGGAGCAGAGAGAGCGAGAGAGAAAACGAGAGAGTGGAGGACAGAGGCAGGTCATCTGGGCCCCACCACGACCCACACCTGCTGCTCTTTGGATGAGTGCTTTCTACCGTTTGATGCCCTTGGGTCCAGTTGATTGTCTTGCTACAATCAAACTATGGTAACAAAAAACATGCAATTTCAAACCAAATTCAGAGCCACAGAACAGTACACAACATTAAAAATAATGCGTTAATAATATCCAGTTTAATACTTGATGGAATATAACAGTAAGTTTGATTTAAAATGATAAAATGTAATAGATGAATGAAATGTGGACACGTCACAGCAGGAGGACACAGGTGCACTGTAACAGACAAGTATGTACCGTGTAGAACTGCAGGGGAACGAAAAGTGGCAGTACACTCTGGGTTCACTAAACCAATCAGAAGAGGCCTTTCCAATCCATTGATGATATGACACTCCTCATATGACAGACAACCAGACCTCTAACCTCTGACAGACCACAGTCTACTTCTATAAATACAAATGATATAGTTGATAAGTATACAAAAAAAAAACCTGAAAATTGGCCAGGCTATTATACCAAACAACTTTAGTATAACAACCTGTCTAAACACAATAGCACATAAAAGATCTAAACTAACAGGCATTGCAACATAGAAGAATGGAGTCAATGGGGCAGCAGATTAAGTAAACAAACCTACTCCAGGCTTTGCCCAGCCTATATCCTAATTGGCACACACTGCTGCATTAGCAGAGCACTGTGTTTGTGTACTTCAGTCTAACTCAGCTCTCTACCTCCTCATTACGCCAGCTGATGGGGCGTTGGCTATGTGCACAGCCAACACTGTACCCAGCAAGAAAACACCACTTAATGGCTAATCTGGGTGAGCGGAAAAGGCAGACAATCAAAGTTCAAGGAGCATGAATGCAATTTTTGAAAACATGGTAATGAGGCAAATTATTTAATTAATGGCCTGATTATGCTGGAGATGGTTCTGACCAATAGACAAACAGCTGTAAAGACATAATGAGAGAAAGTAAAGGAAACTGAAGGGCATTGGGAGAAGAAAGGATGAACAGTTTAGTGCATCATTAAAAAATATCAAAACTACACTTTACCGCAAACATCTATAACGTAACTCCTCTACAGGAAAATAAATATACAAATACAAACAACTCTCAGGTTCCCAAGTCAATAACTGTCATAATGGTTCTCACTAGTCCTCCACTCCGGTTTTCTGAAAATCCCACCAATTTTCTGTGGCACCTCCATGGGATCCTCGTAACTTCTTTCAACAACACCTGGACACCATCTACAGTCAACCACACACACCTGTGATTTGTTCGAAGACTCCTCAACACCTTTCACCAATACTTTTGAGTAACATTGCTATGTCTTGTGTTGTGTTTTTTACGAAGCTTTTTCCAGTGATATACCTACTGTGTGGTCAATTTAGCTATAGGTATATATAATTGAGGTATATTAGGTATACCTACTCTTTATCTAAAAGGGTGGCATACATTTAATACACAATTCTAAGTTACAATCCACCAATTCTGGTAGTACTAGTTTGACAGGCTGAGCAGGGGTCCTCCATTAGAAACAGAAAATATGAACAGAGGCCCCTGTAAACATGAGATTGTAAAGATGAGTTACAAGTGATTTGTCAGTGCACAGAATTAACCTGACAAAATACTGGTAGCCTATAGGAACAGCTGCAGAGTAGGCAAACCTAATACACTAGTAGCTCAGTGGATATGCCTGTGTGTTGGTCTTTTCTATTTAGCTCTCTCACCTGTGTGTTTTCACCTGCACCTGTAGTTATGCTGCAGAGACACAGAATAAAAGGTCTGTGTCTCCAGAACACTCTCTTTATCCACAGAATAACCAGAATATACTTCAACAGTGAACATAAATGTGCAGTTCCTGCATTTTCTGCATGAGCTCAAGCAGGAGCTTTATTGATTCTCTGAATGCACACTTTTTTATTTTTTGGTTATATTTCCGTGACTTCACTACTGTTTCAGTGCTGTTACGTAACACTCAAAACAGATAATCACCAAGGTGATGTTGATTGCATGTGCTTGATTACTCAAACGTAAGCGAGAGTGGGTGAAGGCACAGTCGTTATGGTCAATCCATATTTCAGGAGCCAGTCTGGTGCCTTCCTCTGCAGCCAGCCTCTCCTGCTGTGTTCATTTGTGCTCTCTGCTTTATCAAGAATAGACCGAACATAGGGTATTGGTCCTGCATCCATTCAGAGGCGTATGGTGGGGGGGCCTTGCACTAGAGCCGTCAGCATGGCTCTCATCATCACTTACAATTTAACTGCCTTTCAAACTGCATCAGGGCTGTAGGAGTAACACACAGGCCATTCAGACTCCACAGCAGGTTCAAGCACATGCTCTGCTAAAAAAGACTGGGCAGATAATGATGACATAATCCTGAGCTGTAGACAAGAAGGAGATGATGGATAAAGGAGGCTGAACAGAGGAGCAGAGCAAAATAGTACTGGATCAGAAAGGAGGCTTGTTTCTGGCCGTGTTAGAGGCCCCAGCATGCTCACTGTTACATAAACACTTGCATTGAGGGCAATCATGGGAAAAGTGACTGATATTCATTTGGTTGTACAGTAATCCTCTCTACAGGGGCCTGCCCATGAACCATGGGCATGATACTTAAACACTGGACTTCCTGTTTGAGTGATACGCCTCTGACTTCTTCAGTGTAATCACACTGGCTGCTTTTTGTAAACTAACAACCCGAATATCCGCAGAGTCAGTCACGTTCCTAAATCGATCCACCATAATTGTTCACGTAATTTCATGAGATGTTTCAAAATCTAATGTCACGCCGACTTACACATTTCTAAGAGAGTATGTTTATACTAGAAAGCTTTTCCGAAACAAAACTGACTTGCTTACATGAACATAAGACCCAGTAGAGCCTCACAGCATTGAGAATGACGGAACCATCAAAAATATGGCATAGTAAATCCCATACTGTTTTAGCATGGCCAGGCATGCACTGCCACTGTGTTCCACTCATGTAGCCAGAATACAAGAAGGGCAAAGGGATTACACAACACCAACAGGGTCCTCTAACTGCCAGGCCCCTCTCACAGATGGTCTTGCATCGTCACTAAGTGAGGGGCTGGTAAACATGCTTACACTGGCTTTCTTTGTAAACGAAGCCTATTCGTTGTGTTAAAAGAAGCTCGGTTTGTTGCAGTGGAGGTGGAGGAGGGATCTGTGAAGTGGGCTAGACCAACAGATAGGGTCAAAGGGTGATTAATTCTGTACTTCAGGGGACACTCAGTGCTTTGGTCACAGTATTTGAGGTAATCAGGAGGTTTTGGGGGAGCTAAAGACTTCTGAAGGAAAGCTTGCCTCTTATATTTCCGTGAATTTTGACAGAAGCTTTGTGATGCAGACATGCACAGTTCTCCTATCCCTCTTACCCCTCTTGTTAGATATATTGGGTATTATCAGGAAATGAACTCTTACCCAAAGGTTTTAGGAATTATAGTGAGTACCGACATAAGAGGGGGATCACCTCTTTAAAAGAGACATCAGAAGAAAACTTCATAACAGAATTACACTGGGTTTATACATATATAAGATTAGAAACCTTTAGCTCTTTTCCCACTTTCAACCTGATGATTTGAGGATGAGATCAAAATCACTAGCTGTCACAAGGCTTAGGCACTGGGTTATTATAGCAATTACCAACGCATAATCTCCATTCTTCACACTTTTTCCGACACCATTATCACTGTAATTACGGCATTGTCAGAGTTAACTCTGTGAGAGATTACACAATCTGCTGGATGACTCCCTGAAAGAAGAGCTGATTACATGTCCCCCATTAAGAAGCAAAGGCAAAGTTAATACTATTATGATTCATCGATGTGATCAAAATCACTTTCCTCTTTGCAGTTGAAATGCACTGGAAAATGCTTTGCACTAGCAGGAGACTAATCCTTTGACTATCCTGGGGTCTACAGTCCAGGCATTCTGCAAAATGTAAAAGCAGAATCAAGGTTAATAGTCAGGAATGTACAAGAAGAGAGGGCACATGGCATAAATTAAATGTGAGTGAACATGTGGCAAGTACCACTGGAGAGCACCCTGCATCGAATTAGGCTCAGCCTTAAGGAGGTGTTAGCTGAGGAGGCATTTGTTCTTAAACCTTAATGACAAAAAGCCTCTGGATAGTAGAATGTGGAAGTGTGCACAGCTCCTTCCTCTGCTGTTAATAGATCATAAAAGATTCAGGGACCCCAACAGCACGAAGAAGCACTGAACTCTTTCCAGGGACTGCCAAGTGCAGGCGTCCTTGAGAGAAACTCACAGGCAGGGAATTGAGTGCGATCCAAATGTTAGCACTGCAACACATAACTTTAATTAAATATAACCGAGGGGAAAGAGGCATACGAGTTGCAACAGTGGGAAAGTCCCTCTCAATCAGGCATGTGCAACATTTTAATGATCAGTGACATGACTTGTGCAGGTACACAACACACTATGATCTTCACCAGGCAGCCAACAGTCCACAATTTCTTATTTCACACCTGCCAGAATCCAGAGCAACTCAGAAGCTGCAGATGTACTTCCAACATAAATTTTAATGACGTTTGAGCCTCACCGCCATGCGTGTTCAGAAAGTGTTACATACAATACTTTAAGACACTGGTGTCTTTGTGACCTTGGAACATGTGATGGAATGGCCTCTAAGGGTTGGAGGAACAAAATAAGGACTCCATACAAATGAAGCAGCGCGTAACAAGGAATCGCTACTTTTTTTTTTGTGGAAATGAAATCACTCTGATATGACACGCAAGAATAAAAACAACTTCTTCGATAAACTGATGACTCCACCAACGGGATCAAACATAATGTAACCTGAATATGTACATCATGAAACACCGACTGAAAATCACAATCATAGTTTTGATATTATATATGGCGGTAGATGGATATGATTACAGTCACAGAGATAGTTTTAGGATTAGAACATTACTTTGCCTGCTGATATATAAAAGGAAAAGGGTAGGAGAGGCAAAAATCTCACAGTATTCAGACGTCAAGTTCCACAGCATTTCAAAATTCAAATTTGCATTTCGTTTTGAAGTTTTTCAAAACAACACACCTGTGCTATTTTACTGTCAGTAAAATATATGAGACAACTCTTTTGTATGGTGTGTACACGGATGTACCTGCACTTGGAAGAATAATTCTTAAGTGCCTTTTCCATATTTTTATGGGATGGTATCGGTGTTAAATCATTGTCCGCGAGGATGATGGATTTTTACTATACAAAATGACAATACTGGTGCAGGCTACTGTACTGTACTGTCAATCATTAGTCAATTTTTGTCATTCTTTCCATGTAGATCTAAGGCAGACTGCAGACATTTTTAAACAGTGGATATCAAGTGAATGTCATTTTCTGTGCTCAATACATAGTGTACGTGTCAAACTACAGTCACGTAGGAGTTCAAATTAAGAGTAACATTATAAGTTTAGATTTTTTTTTTTTAGTCCTGCATGATGTTGAGTAAGTGCCTATAAAAAAAAAAGGGCCAAGCTGCCATGTTAAGGTGTTGAACTTTATAGAAGCTGCTGTAGAGGGGCTGGGCTCCCTCTCCCCACCCCCGTGGGCCCACGGTTTAGAGTCTTACCTTGAACGTGGAAATGGCAGGGTCCCTGTTATACCTATCTATGGTGTGGAACTTGGTAGAGTGGTTGAGTTCATGGTAGAGCTCTGAGTGTCTTTTGCGAGTGTGCATCACTTTCTGGAAGGAAGGTAAACAAAAAAGAAAAACAAAAGCAACAACAAAAATAAACAGAATAAAAGGGAGAGGAACAGAGGAGTAGATGGAAAGACAATACTAAGTGGGCAGAACAGAAGGGGGGGGGGGGGGGGGGTTGGGCACCTGGCAGATATGCCACCCACTTTAAGAACCCTATGGGTTTTTTTTTTTTTTTTGTGTAACTGCAAAATTGGCAGGTTAAATGGCGATGGAAGCGGGAACACAGCAGGATTTCTCTGGTCAGCGGCATTCTCTGCAGGGGGTCGCTTAAAGCCCCACACCCTCATTTAATTGGAGGTGGTTTGGTGCTCAGGCAGTCCAATAGACACAGCTGCTTCCTGAGCAGGGCGGGCCCTGAGCTCACTGTGACCTGGGCCAACTCTTACTGTGACTACCAGCTCCAATTAAGCCTGCCACTGTACAAACACCACGCCATCTCACCGCTCTCTTGTCACCGGGTGTGGTGACAGCCACGCTGGCATGTAATGCTGAGTGGCCACAGTTTATCGAGCAGTGAGAGGCAGCTATTTTGATTATGCAGACAGCAATAAACCATGCAGCGCTGACCAGGATGAAAGAACTTATGAAGCTCTATAAACAGTTGGGTTTGTTAGTAACATACCTTCACTTGAGATGCCTCCATACTGGAAAGCAAATCTCCAGTCACTGGTTCTAGAAAATCGGGTCTTGAAGATCTTGCTTTAGAGTCATACACTTGATGCAGGGAAGCGTGAGGGTCACGTAAGTGCTACGCTGACTGGAGGTTTGCTCAATTCCAGAGCGTGGTCATTCTTTAGGCTACATACACATACTCTCTCACTCATCACACACTGACCCAGTTCACGCTCACAACACTCACAGTGTTTCTGCAGCCTCAGTATAGTGGCACAGCCTGAGCATGTGGCATCTTCCTTCAAGCATTAACAGTGTTTTCTGCCACATGGAGGGATTTTCAGAGGCTCTTCACTCATGTGATCCAAAGGAGGGCATTTAGAAATCAAGGCTGACGAAACACTGAACAACTCTACCATGAATTGGATGACTACTGATCTGAATGTCAAATGCAAGGGATACAAGCACCAAAGCAGCAATGTCATTAGGTCTTCTGGACGTCAATCAAACCCCTATCAGCACACAGAAGCACAAACAGTGGGCCGGGGGACAGAGGTGGGTGGGCTCTTACCTCAAAGTCCAGCTCAGAGTACCGTACTCTTTTCCTCTGGAGGTGTTGGGAGTGGAGAGAACACACGGTCAATCACAGTAGTAAAAAAACCTCTCAAAATGCCCATTCAACCTGGACAGGGCTCACCGTATACTGACACAGGGTAGATATGATACATTTTGGGGAAATGGTACTTCACTTTTGATATGCCTTGGCCAAAATGAACTCATACAGTATAAAACCCAGCAGTAAGAGAAATTAAGTAATTTGCACTACAAAGCAGTAGAATCTCATAGCTATAATGTGGGGGTTGCAAATTGGTATCTAACAGATTTCCAAACCTGACGACCAATACATTTGGAAACTAAACAAAAAGTTTTGCTTGATTTTCTACACACCAGCACTTTATATTAACAACTTAATATAAGCAACATAACTTCAGCTGTCCTCACTTAATTGAGAAGCTGGCAGAGTCACAGTAGACACCTGGAAAAACCATAAATACTCAAACACAGACAATTCATTCAAGTTATGTAAGTAAATTAAAAGAAGGATCAAGGCAACTGATCTGCTTAAATCGTCTCTATAAAGCCAACAACTGACTTCATGTGGATTTTAATTTCAAACACTGGCTCACTGATTGTGATTATTATAGGATGTTGAGCACTGGCCAATCATGGATTATGTTTGGAATGTAATCATACACACAAGTATGTTTAGCCTAGATAAACTAGAGAACGAATTTGTGCAGTTGTTCAAACACACTTATCTTAGAGAGAAGGAAGACATCACCCATGTAGACAGGGAACTCAACATGAGCTTTTGTTTGTAACTGTCAATGCAAGTCTTGCATTTCAAATATTTTAAGAGTTTTTATTGTCTGAGGCATTGAGGTACAAAAGGAAATAATTACTCTACTGAGAAGAACTGAAGTTATAGAAGAAACTGTAGAAGAGATATCTGAATAATAATAATAATAATAATAATAATAATAATAATAATAATAATAATAACAATAATAATAATAATAAGACTATAACAGCATAACAATAAGTATCCAATCAGCTCAATACCATATCTTGCTTTCCAAATGAAAGTGGGCTAATATATTGTTTTAATGTGAGATTTACAAAGATTACTTATCTTAACCAGAATCACAGCTAAATACACAATCATACTCATCAGTACAATATTAGAAACCAGTGTGGTCTGTTTGAACCTGGATTCATTTTATCAACATCTGAAAATTGTACTGAACTGTATTGTGCAGGTGCTTTTAAGTGTTCTCAATCTGTTTGTACTGAACTGTATTGTGCAGGTGCTTTTAAGTGTTCTTAATCTGTTTGTACTGAACTGTATTGTGCAGGTGCTTTTAAGTGTTCTTAATCTGATACCAGATTTTCAAGAGTTTGGTTCACTGTGGTATACAGTTTTTTTTTTAGTTGGATTTCTACATTAAATGCACACTACATTTGGATAGAAGAGACATTCATGACATTGAAGGCGACACGCTACACGCTAACCTTCTACTAAATGTAGAATCACTAAACGGAGTCTCAGCTTAGGCTTCCTGTGACTCTAGTCAAATGACTCATCTGTATCAGTGCAGGGGCACTTTGACGTTTCTACACCACTTAGTTCTTGCCATCAATGAGCCTGAATGTGGGAGTGGGACATCTTCATGTATACCGGACGAACACAGCTGCCACTGTTAGCGGTTGTGCTGAGTGCTGAGTGCTGAGCTCTGGAAGGTGGGCGGTGAGGATATTTTCAGGATGTACCAGGGAGGCCCAGATCACCCCACAATCTGCCACTATATTTCACCATTGAATGGTGTCACAACATCATCATTTATGTCCTTCTAAGACTTTAGTGCTCTGCTCAGTAACGCCACACTTGGCTGATCCATAAGCAGGAAAAAAAAAAAACCATGACTCAGGAGCAGGAACTTAGCAGGGAAATTGGGTGGAAGGTTGATATATGTTGAGGATTGATTTTTTAGATTCTGCTTTAAACATGTTGATTTAAACAAAGCATTTTTTATTGCTCCAAATACCGTTATAACTTTAGATGCTTCGTCAAAAAGCACTACCTAAACTACTTTACACAAATTAGCTACTTGTTCTTAATACATAATAAGCAGCAAATAACACCACCAATGTAAACAACAGGCAGACGGATAACATTCTTACATTCGGCGTGACGCACATATATTTTGCTTCCTGCTTCCTGTAGTAACTGTGTGTGAGATGCTCTTTAATTACATGCACTGCCTCTAACAACTTGGGACGTGTGAAGAAGAAAAGAGCGAGAGGGATTAAATCTCACTGTTTTCTCATCAATTTACTGAGTTTAAGAAGTGCCTTGTGAAAGAACCCAATAGCACCAGCAATCCGCTAATATCAACTGTGTGTGTGTCCTCTAATGATGGAGCACAGGATATCCAGGGCTTCTCCTTTTGCACTGCTTCTCTCACCTCCATCTGCTGACCGTCTCTGTGTGGCTGTAGTGCAATTATAGACAGACAGATGTGCGCACACACGCACACAAACCAGCTTGGGCAAACAAAAAACACACACACATGCACGCACACACACTAAACTAATTCCCAGGCAGACGTGTGCGTTGTGTAAGACCATGCTGACATGACTGAGGACATTTCTGTGGGAGAGTTGCTAGGAGATTCAGGCAGTCGAGATGATAAGCACTCATTTATCACTAGCATTAAGGAAATAGATTGTTAGAATATTTCTAATTAGTTACAAGACTCAGGTGACCATGATTTAACAACACGTCTGATTCTGAGATGCTGATGATCACAGGCTATGAAATTCTCCTTAAAAGAATTTATGAATATGAAGGCAGTGTGTGTGAGAATGTGTGTGTGTGTGTCCATGTATTTTGTGTTCATGTGAAAGGCTGTATATATCAGTTGTCGTTTATTTAATCACATCAAAGACTACATGAAACATGTGTAGTGTGGTTTCATCCAGAGTTCGGCTATTTCTACATCACCACTGCTGTTTGGTCAATGATAAATCATTGGTTACTATATGATAAATCATCGGTTACTATATGATAAATCATTGGTTACTATATGATAAATCATTACTATATGATAAATCACTATATGCCCACTGCTCTGACCTGCTGTCCTCCTGTCAGCGCCTCTATGTCAATCATGTGCTACCTCATTTTCTACACTACCATGGAATAGACCTGCTGGTTGGACAAAGTGCACTATGTCTACGGCAGCAGGTAGCTGTGGAATTGCTCCGCCTGTGCGGCCCACTCCTACTTACTTCCAGGGAGCCGGCGGAGATGCTGGTGTTGGTGCTGCCCAGGTTGCGAGGCAGGGTTCTGGTGCGCTCAGACGTCCCCGCGGCGAGGATCTGCCTGATGCATGGCCGGCCTGGCTTGCCCTGCAGGCCGTGGGCGTTGGCAAGAGCGGGCAGCTGCTTGAGTGTGCTGTAGGAACGACTCAGGCCCGTGCCCACGTGATCCACAGTGGGGAAGTCCGTGGGGTAGGCCTCGCTCTCGCCCGAGTGCAGCATCATGGGTGAAGGGGGCGGGGGGAAGGGCGGGTCCTCCACTGTGATGCTGCGAGGCTTGCCCTCGTCCTGGCCTGGAGGAGGGGGCTTGAGGCTGACTGTCCGCCGGGGGAGTACCATATAGTCCCCTTCCCCTCCACCACTGCACCCACCCCCGGCCGGCTCCGGGACAGCGGGTGATGATCGGACCCAGCTCAGGCTGCTCTCTGTGCACAGATAGACAGGTCCAGAGCGCTGCCGCTGACCCTGCTGCTCCATGTTGACTTCCTTTTTCAGAGGCTGGTCACTGAGCTCATTCAGGGCACTCAGAGGGGGAACCTGTACCAGGAGGTTGGCTGGGGGGATGTTCCCAGGCAGGCTGCTGAAGTTAACACCCTCCTGGTGGGAGCTGAGCTTGGGGTCATCCTCATCGTCTAGAGAAATGCGCGACAGGGTGCCGGTGATGGTGGCCGGATTGCAGGTGTTCACCTCCTTAAAGATGACTGAGGGAGGGAAAGGAGGAGGAAAGAAAGACAGGGAGGAGAGGAAGACAGAGAAAGAGAGATAGAAAGAGAGGGAGAGAGAGAGAGAGAGAGAGAGAGAGAGAGAGAGAGAGAGAGAGAGAGAGAGAGAGGAAAGTGGCAGAGAGAGAAAGAAACAGAGAGAGACAAAAGGGGAAAAGAGAAACGGGAGAGAGAGAGAGAGAGAGGGAGGGAGAGAGAGAGAGAGAAAAAGAGGGCAAGACAGGAACAGAGGACAAGAGATCGAGGGAAGACAGAAAGAGAAAAATAGCAAGACAAAGGTAGGAAGAGAAGAAGAGACAGAAGCAGAGGTCGAGTGCACAAGACCAGATAGACAGGAAGAGAGACAGAGAGGCCAAGAATGGAAATGAACAGTGGGGGGAGGGTAAGGTCACAGCAGAGAGATGGAACAGATGGAACAAGGGCACATGGGGCCAGGTGGTGGGGCAGAAAGATGGACAGACATGTAGCCAGCATGCCATGGAAGTGTCCCAAGGCCCCCAGCAACAAATGACCAACAAAAAGGCCCAGATGTATAGGGAAAACAGAGAAGGTCAGAGCGCATTCATTCATGTGTGGATGTTGGCAGTTTGTAGCGGCAGGTTCGAAGCACGAGGAGAGAGTGGAAAGCATGCGAGAGACACAGGGAGAGATGAGAGGAGAGAGACACAGGAAGAGATGAGAGGAGAGAGAAAGGAGAATGAGCTCAATTTCAGAGCCCAGGAATGAGTGCATTGGAACCAAAGTCAGAGGTCAAAGGTTGCAAGGATCAGGAGACATGGTGGTGAGTTGCAGATTTGAAGGGAAGAAACGGAAGTGAGGTTGAAGAAAGCCATTCACATGCACAGGAAAGAGTCCAGTCTACTCAGAGAAGGAGAGGACTGTTCAACAGAGCCTGCAGCACACATCTAACCACGTCAAAGTGCACACATCACTCTAGGAAATCTGAACTACCTTCTTGTTTTAGCTCAGTCAGTGCCAGACTGACGTTTCAGTTAGCAACAAAGTTTGATATACTGTCCACAAAGCTGAATTCCAACATCTTTTTAAAATATTAATTTTAAACAGAATGAATTTAGATTTTTTTTTTTAAAAAAAAAGCAAACTACTAGTTACTAGTACACTGGTCTTGTTGCTTACTGTTAAAAACAATGAACAATCTCTAAACACACTACACAAACAATTCTCTCTAATAGAAGAAATGTTTAATTTTGTTGTGTACTCAAGTAGTTATGGTTTTGGAGACAGTATTGCAGTAATTATGCAGACACCATATTTCAGCTAATTGTTTTAGCATATTATTGAGGATCTGAGGGACAGCCTATTCTACAGTTCTGATAATTTATCAGTTGACCTACTTGCTTCTCACAGACGTGACTGGATGTAAAAATTTATTGCCAGTTCATACATTGTGTTATTGTTGTTAACGTATTTTTAAAAGACAAATCAAAGCTAGCTTTACTATCTGTGCTAGCTAGCTTTCAGTTTATCTGTGCATGACTATGGTCACTATTATATTATTATTTGTACTTTTTTATTGATACTGCTTGATGTTAATACTAGGCAGAAGCGTGGAGATTTGGCTACAGGAACCAATCAGTTATTGTGTGTATGAGACGTATGATATTTGGGTTTCCATTCATTTGTCCCAATATTTGTGATCACTGAAAATAGTGAACCTGAAGCGCTATGACTCCAATATGATAAATCATAAAAGTCCAGAAATCTAGCCATCTGTCCCTTTGCTTTATACGTGTCTTTTAGTCTCTTGTCAGAAATGCTTGAGTATGCAGCAAAAATGACATTTCAACTTCATTGTTCCAGTACTTTTGGAGAACACAGCAAAAACACGAGCCAGTATGCTAAAGAAGGGAACAGAGCAGTAAGTAAAATGTCATGCTAGCTTTTTACAATGCACCATTTGCTGCCAAATAAAAGTTGTATTCTATCTGAACTGAAAGGCAAGGAGAAAGGCTTTATCTTAGAGGGAGACTTACATGGATGTCCTCTCTCTGTAAGGGTAGGGGAGATAACGATGAGTGGAGTTAATTCTGAATTACCCAGAACATCACCAGAACCACAGTGTTTAGAATCAGGCAAACATGAAAGACTAGACAGAACAGAAGAGGACTGGCCAGGGAAAGTGACAGAAAGCCAGTGATAACAGTGAGAGAGAGAGAGAAGGAATGACAGGAGGGTATAGCAGGAGGGTATAGCAGGAGACAGCCAGATACTTACCTGTTTGGCATGCTAGGTCCACGTCTTTCTCAAAGTCAGTCTGTTTGGGAGAGTAGCAGAAAGGAGAACAAATTAAGCGGAGATATGAGGAGTTTTAAACCCAAGCAGGTACTGCACAGTGGATGTGTGTGAATGGACTGTGTGTGAGGAGTTATGTTCAGATGGAGTGGTTCATTGTGCGAGGGATGAGGGGTGAGTGCGTGGCAAGAAGGCAGACATGGGTGGCTGGAAGAATTTACTGCCTAACTCTGGAAAGACATACTTGAAAAAATGTCATTTTAACTGCCATTGTACAGTTTGAGAAAATACACCTGCCAAACTTCAACCCAGCCACAACGCCTTGCCAAAGTGGAGAAAAAAAAAAACCAACCAAACAAAGCAAAAACCTCCTTTGGTAGTAGGCAGCACTGTAGTGTTTCAATATCAGGCCTGATACTAACAGAGGTTATAGTCACGAGAGAAGCCCCAGATGTCATGGAGGGACAGAACATGGCTGCCGGCAGGCTGGGCCTCTAAAGCTCCTCAGTGTCACTGGCACTACAGGCCTTCTCACAGGAGCTGACACAAGCCTTTAAGTAGGCCATTAAACTGGGGGGAGTACATGATTATTTTTACAGCACATGATCTTAACCTGTGTTTTTCTTTCTTGTTTGAGTGACGGACAAATCGGGAGGAGGAAAGTGAGAGAGAGACAGAGAGACAGAAAGAAAGGGAGAGAGAGAGAAAGAGAGAGAAGAGAGCGAGAGAGAGAGGACAAAATAAAATTGTATATACAAGCACTTAACAAGCATTCCCTGAAACTAAGCTGCACTTGTATAACACTACACTAAATGAACTTGAAGGAAAACCTGCTGACAGCAAGCTACTTATCTAATTAGCCATCTAATACGTTCACACTATGCTGTCAATTATACCCTACATTTCCCATCACCACCACTACAGCACACAAGCACAGCAGGAGCTCTGCTCCTGAGTAAACCACGTACGGATGCCTGACTCTGTTCCAGGCTGGGTTAGTGCCTGGGACGATGGGTATGTTTTCTGTAAGGCAGAAGAAGATAGGCTTGGGGTGTGGTGGGCGGAGCCCCTTGGGGAGGGATACGTTGCTCCCCGGGGAGCATCTGAGAAAAACCACGGTAACCCCATGCATGCAGAATGGCATAAGGGCATCTGTGCCAGCCGAGCGAAGGTGGAGAGGAGAGAGGGAGAGGGAGAGAGAGAGAGAGAGAGAGAGAGAGAGAGAGAGAGAGAGAGAGAGAGAGAGAGAGAGAG
>JAOYMR010000004.1:16449356-16476291 GCA_025802075.1 Tenebrosternarchus preto | reverse complement strand
GAGTGAGAGTGTGAGAGAGAGAGAGAGAGAGAGAGAGAGAGAGAGAGAGAGAGAGAGAGAGAGAGAGAGAGAGAGAAGGACCGTAACAGAGAGATGAGAGAAAGAAAAGAAGGGAAAACCAAGGCCAAATCAAGGCCGTCAGCCCAGCTGGATCCTGTGGTTACTGTGGATACACACTAGTCTTAAGAATTGTTTAAGAGATCTGTGAAAAAAGCATACTGACCATATTATAAATAACTTTTTTCCCATTAATTTATTATCACTTGTATTAGGTTTAGTGTGCTAGTGTTACTAAATATTCAGTCTATCTTTTGCAAAGGCAAAATGTGAACATTCTGAGTCATGCTGTAAATCTTACAACTTTATTGATTAAACTGTAGTTTTCACTGAAAAATGAGGTAGTGTAGGTATTTAAAGCGATATCCCAGTATTTAGCCTCAAGAAACATTTTCTTTAGTATGCAGGGCAATTAAAAATGGTTTTCCAGTATTTACTTGAGAAATGCTTGGTTTTAGAATTACAAGAGATCAAAAATGAGCTCCTATTGTCTTTCATGAGATATAATTTGAAGATTGCAAAATGCTTTTAGAAACAAACACCGCTAATGTAACACTGGTACAGTTATGGCTTTTTTTCATGTTAGAGGAAGACCTGGCAGAGAACAGAATGTTTATATACCTTTATAATACCTATATAATACCTTTATAATCTACCTGTAATTACTATACTGAGCTACGCTCGACTGGATGCTATAGTTAGTCATGCGTTTGAGCACATTGCTCTGTAACTTGCTTTAAGCATTCAACCTGCAGAACTCTTCATTAGTTCAAATAAATACAGACAAATGTCTCTGTACATTTTATATTAAATTACTTAATAACTTTCTCTTTTACACCCCCCCCCCCCCCGCCCAACTATACACACACAGACATATGCTATTCTAACTTAATGCTACCATAATAGCCAGCAGCTCATGAAATTGAGACGCGTGCCACACAGTAGTCCTCCCTTAGTACTGTGTGACATGAGGTGGGATGAGATGCTATTCACCATGATCTGCACCTGGCCGTTTTTGCAGGAATCTGGAGAGTTCTCACTGTCATCCTTACATCCACCCATCCTACATCGTACTGCATCCTGCACCTAAGAGAGAAGCAGAAGGACGATCACATACAGGTCTGCGTATTATTTCCAAGCAAATAATGTGAGGTGGATCACCATATGGGCTGTTAAAGTCGCAAATACTGCAATGAGCCCTAAAATAACCAGGAGGTGAAAAGGTGGGGTGATGTATTCTGAGCTTCATAATGCTTCATTCACAGGTGTATACAGAATGTGTGAAGCACTTGTCAACACAAGCCTGCAGAGCAGATCTCCTAACTTCTCTTTCTCTTAATAACTTAATGGGAATACATGTAAAAACAGTGTACGCAAACCTTCTAATTAAACTGTATATATTGTTGTGAAACAGTGAAAAAGTCCAACATCATGCTGCCTTTCTCACTGATATGTAGATGGAATTGCTCTCTGTGCTTTTCCACACAACCCCAAAACCCATATCGACTCTCCAGGCTAAGTCTGCCTAATTATGTTTAATCGGAATATTTTTGCTATCCATTATTTCATAAACCCTGCATTCATTTTACAACTTGTCTTAGGTCCTCTAAGACATTATAACAAAACATTCAGTTGTATTTGAAACCCAAATAATGAGGTTGAAGATGATGACAGGAATAAACAAGGCTTTCTACAATCCTGCTTCTGCAACCCTGTCCTCCCTAGGAGAACATATCACTTTAATCTTGTCAAGATAGAAATCAAGGAAGTGTAGACAGATTTTTAATAAAACTTTGACAGGAGTTAATACTCCTGAATGACTAACATTGCACACAATCAAAACTTACATACCCCTTAGGAAGACTTTACATATGAGAACTAAAGACACGCTTTCCATTAATGACAGGAAACATGAAATTGGCTGTTCCCCTGACAACCGAGTAACCTTAGTAACAGCTTGCCATTCATTTTCATGAAGATATTGGGGCAATAATATACATTTTCTCTCAGCAAATCCTAATAATAATGCAAAGTTGGTGTCATGTCACTTATTAAACTGGTGTGTCTCATCTAATACTTACAAATTAGTAACAGTTTATACATTTTCCCACCTCCGTTTGCTTAGAATGACCTCCAACACACAATCTGGGTATATTTTACTCAGTATGAATGCATCTTTTTTCTCTACTCTTTATGACATATCATATGTAATTGGGGACGGTTGGTATGCCCCCAAAAGCAGTGTCTGCAGGTAGTTATATCTTGAAAAACACACACACACACACACACACACACACGCACATATATATTACATCCACACATTTATATGTGGAGGACAAAAACGACTAGTCTACAGAAGAAGAGAAAGGCAATGTCATTCTTAGATTCAGGTTTACCATGTGGCATGAATGATTATTTATTCAGTCAGAATTGTGGGTATGTCAGATGAATACCCCATGGCGTATTTGTCTCTCGCTCTGTCTGTCCTGTCTGTCTCGCTGACTCTTCTCCTCTCTCTTCCCAGTCTCTCTCATTCTCTTTACTAACTGCCACTTTGCTTTGTTGGCATCCCCTCTCGACTCTGTGTAATTTACACATCAAACTGCGTGCGCTGTGTATGACTGCACCACACGTGCTAGGCTGCACTCTGTTCTCTTGTTATTCTAAAACTATTAGGGATTACATCAAATCCATGGCAGGGATTTTCATAGATTTACTAAAATAATTCCAGGATTTACTTTACTCTAATCCTTGGTCTCTGATGTTGATTTAACATACACGTCTTGGTGATTTAGAGGTTCTAATTTCTCTTTAAACTAAATCTATTTTGTGATTTGACCAATATATGAAATTTAGCCATCTTAGCACATGCTGGAGAATTGGATCGATGCCCTGGTGCATTGTACAACCTGGTAGAGACCCTGATACAACCACAGGTGGCATGTAGAGAAATTCGTTAAGGGAAGATTCCATTATCTGCCTCAGTTATAATGCTTCACTCCTCATAATCCTGCTATTGATACTCAGAACAATAATGTGCTCAACACACAGGAAGTTTTAATCAGTTAGTGTTTTCTATTACATTCAGCTTTGCTACTTGCTCTCTGAAACCTTGCAGATAATCACCCAGGAATTGCAATGGTAATTAGAGCAAGCACAGAATTTATAATGCTTACAGATCTTTAGCTCACAATGAAATGAGCCATTTTCAAAAGCAAAATATCTAGAATTTTGAATTAGTAGACTAACCAAGTCTCAAATTACGAGTAATAACAGAATGACAGTAATAACAGCAACGTAGATTACTCATTAATCTGGATGATTAATGAGTAATATGGTACAGTTCTACAAAATTAATCTCATTAGTGGTCTTTATGAATGTTGTAATATTAAAAATAATGCTTATCCAGTCTGACCTACAATACAAGGTAAACAGATACTATTACTACACAGAAAAAAAAAAAAAAGCTTGTACGCTTACTGGTCTATAAAGGAGATTCCCACTGACCTCTCGCCGCATGGCACAGTGCACGGTGATGATGACGAAGCCTTGGACGGAGTCGAAGACGGCGAAGAGCACCTGGAACAGGGTGGAGCGGCGGTCCGTGATGGCCAGCACCGCCGACATCCACGTGAGCGCCAGGAGGGGGAGCACCACGCACGAGCTCCACAGCGACGCTCTGCACACAGACAACACACGGCCCTGCTACTTCAGCCCACTGCTCTTTCTCCTCCTGGATGCTGGCACGAGGTGCCGTGTCTCCGGGCAGGAGGTGCGAGCGAGCGACATAAACTGTACTGAAGTACTGAAGTTCGTTTCAGCCTCTCGTGTTCTGTAGCGATCGGTGGCGAGCGTTGGCTTGATTGGTGGTGGTGATGTTTTTGATTAGCGAAACAGAAAACACGGTCGAGGGTGAAGGGGAGAGGGAGAAGCACAAATAACAAGACAAACATAAAATCATGGTACAAACTGCCATTTGTTTCATTTTCTCCTCTCACAGGTGAATGTTCATAGGCATATATTGGGGATAGACAAAATGCTGCATGACGAAATGGTGGTGGGCTACTGGAAAACCAGCTGGATCATCAGTTATAGCGTTGATTAAGCATTCTGCTTCACACTTCACACGCCTTCCCTTATGAATGCATCGTCTTTCAATATTGCACATCCATTGTTCTGAATGGCAATGTGTCATATTGGTTTACATGATATCCTATGCTAAACGCAAAGGAAGCCTCTCGTCTGGGTTTGAAGCGATAAATGGCAGGTGTCAGTTAAGGCCGCCGGATGATGCTGGGTTTCAACGCGACCAGAGCAGGAGATGGGAGATGGGCTGGCGTCATGCTGGTTAGCCATGGTGTCTGACACCAATTTAGTGTGTTCACACTGCACTGAATTCACATCCTCAGTGTAAATGGGCTTAACTGACAGGGGACTGACGACCCACTTTCAGTTCATTACTAGTGAGAGTGAAAGACAGACAGAGAGACACAGGGAGAGACAGACAAACAAACACATGGTAATGTGTGCTAGATAGCCTTCGTAGGATTGTATTTATCCCTATGACAAAACACATGCACCACACTCACATATACTATAAGACCAATTGCACATTCGACCAAAATTTTCATCTAAAGGATTTCATTTAAATAGAGCATGAAACAAATCACAAAAGTCACGGAGATAATTTAGTTGAGATATGACTAAATTCGATTAATATTTCAATAACTAGCAAAAAGCCACAGAATAGTTCCTTTTTTTCAAAAACCCCAAAGAACCAGAGGTGACCTTAGACCAGCCCTCTGGTTCTTTTCCTCTTCAAAGAACAGACATCTCATTCATAGCCATATGTGTGAGAAAAAGGGTGAGGTGAAGTAAAAGAAATAGGGAGAGAGAGATAGAGGGAGAGAGAGTGTGTGAGTACAGGAGAGCAGCTCTTTGAAGAGTACTTGTTTCTTACTGTTAACAGTGGATTAGTATAGCTGAGAGAAGAATGAGGTACAGGAGAGAGACAGAGAAAGAGAGAGCAGGTGAGAGAGCAAGGGAGAACGAGATGAAAAGAGGAAAAAAGAAAATACCTAACAAGACAGGAAGTTCATAGGGAGAGAGAAAGAGGGTGAGGGAGAAAAGAGAAAGCGACAGAGAGAGAGAGAGAGAGAGAGGGACAGAGAGAGAGAGAGAGAGGGACAGAGAGAGAGAGAGAGAGAGAGAGAGAGAGGGACAGAGAGAGAGAGAGAGAGAGAGAGAGAGAGGGACAGAGAGAGACGTAGAAAGAGAGTGTGGAATGGGACTAACATGGCGCTGCTGGCGGTGGAGCTGGACAGAGCGGTGCTGGAGATCAGACCACACTTGGAGCATTGGAGGAGCAGCCTGCTACGTGCCTCCAGCGGTGGACTTCAGGACCCAGCACACACACACACACACACACACACAGACACAGACACACGCGCACACACACACACGCGCGCACACACACACACACACACGCACGCACGCGCACAGACACACACAAATGCACGCACACACACACGCACGAATGCACGCACACACACGCACACATGTGCACACACATACCCACACACACTCACGCATGAATGCACGCACATATCCACACGCAGACACACACACACACATACGCGGGAGGTGTGGATAGGGACATACACATATGGGAGGAAAACAGTTGGAAAAGAGTGGAATCATATAATGAATGCCACACAAATACATACAAAAACAAACAAACAATTTAAACAATAATAATACAAGAAATGGCGACAAATTGTATGCAGTAAAAGGCAATAAAAAGCATCAGGGGCAGGAAAAGGAATGAAACAACGGGAAACAGAGAAAGAAAAAAAGAAAAATTAAAGCAGTGACTAAAGTACAACAGCTGCAATGGACAACAGCTGCAGGACACGAGTTATATGACAGATTATTAATGTACATGTAGCATCGTGTACACATACATATTTAACACAGCAGAAGTGTCTGTATGCGAAACAGAGACCAACAATGAGGGAAAGCCTCAGGCCAGAGAGGAGAATTTGCCTACAGGTCAGCAATAGCATGAGAAACGCACGGGAGCCACACAGAACATCCTCTTTTAACCGTGAGCTTGTATTTATGGGTCTGTTGTAATAAACCAGACATCTGGACACCTGAACTCCATGACTAATGACCTGAGGGACAATATAACCAAGACGAGCTGAAATATTTTCCATCTCTTTCTCTCTCTCTTTCTCTCTCTCTCTCTCTCTCTCTCTCCTTATGTGTATATGAGAATGTGTTGCTACGGAGAGCATGTAAGGTCACCATGGTCAGAGTATCTCTCAGGTCATCAGTCATGCAGTTTAGTGTTTAATGAACCAGTCAGATTATCAGAATCTCAGTTTTACTAATGCAGCCGAGGCTGAACCTTGTTCCTACAATCTAAATGAGGACAGGAGCATTTTAAAGAAAGGCTCCAAGTTTCCACTCAACTTATTCACTATGTATAAATTTGGATAAAAATTCTACCTTTCTGGCCTGTATTACTGCAGCAAACATGTTAAGTAGAAGTGCAGCATTAGGCAAAAGTCTCTACAGTCTCCATTATTTTCTCAAGGAGAACCCTGTCTATTCTGCAACATTTATTCCTCATTCAGTAGTTTGGATGCAAACAGTAAATAAGAACGTTTTGATGTGAAATGCACCTTTATAGAAAACCGGAATCTGAATTGTTTACAACTGCAGTGCTAAAAAAAAACAGATGTCTGAACCATTTTTAATGGTTTTAAAAATCTTCATTCTGTTAAATTATTACACAAAATGGTTACAAATATATTACTTTGTGATAGTCCTGGGAAACACATTTTCAGTCAAAAAAATTGATGTGCATTCCAATCACATATAGTCACATGTTCTTCCTGCACAGTAGATAACGGAAGTAATTTGCCCATTTTAAGTGAAGATTCCAAGCAATAGAGAGTGAAAACATTCAGTCTAAAAGAAACTTCAAACAAGCAGAAGTGCATAGCAGTTTATCACTATGCAGTAAGTTACTACAAAAGTTTTCCTATTGATTATTGTATGTCTTGTCAAGCTCTGGCGAGTTCAGTCTGCTAGCTGGCTGATTATCTGAGAGCAGCAAATAAACAAGACTGTTTAAACAACCCAGTCTGCTTATGTGAGTGGTATTGATATTTAAATGATTTTGCTGAAAACCATAAATGATGTTGGATTAACCTGTTCAGAAAATTTGCCAAATCAGTGGGAAAATGAATGTAGCGTTTTAACTTTAATCAAGTTTTCTGATGGTAATTAACCTGAAGTTTATATTGGGGACAGCAATATTCTTTTCCCAACAACAAATATTTGAAAAATATAGAGTTGTCATTACATAGATGCAGTTCAGAAGTTTGATAATCACATTAGAAACTAATTGCCTGGCTGTCAAGAGAAATAAACAACGAGCAAACAAACAAACAAAAACCCATGACACACATAATGTCTTCTGGGTGATGACGTTACAAGACATTTCGATTGAAGGGATTTAATCAAGTGCGGTTCCCTTGACCCACATCACTTGATTAGAGTGTAGGGAATTAAGGGCACTGCTTAAGGGCCCTGGGGTAATGGAACGCAGCCTGGGGTAGCACAGTTCACTACCATTCTGAACAATTAATGTGCATAATACAAGCGTGGTCCTTCACAGTGCAGTATGCTCACGTGAGTGATACGAGTGATACCATGTGGTGCACTCCTGCCTTCTCCAGCTACACAGAATGCACTACAGACAGGTACATGCAGGGCATGGCAAGAAAAAAATAGTATCCCAAAAACTGTAATACAAAAACTGTATTATTAAGCACTGAGCACTATTTTACCTTCAGAAGAAGTTCACTGTTCATTTAGGGTAGCTGATAAAAGGGCTACATGTTTAGTATATACATCCCAACACCTGTTTTCTAGTACGATTGTGAACAATTGTCACTGTAAGTTTCTGTACAATGGTGCATATCAAAACACTCTTAATTACTTTGTTTACATCTAAACCACTGAATGATGAAGTAATTTTGAAAAATCAGGGGAGATCCCATGTTAATGATTATATCTTGTAATTGGAGAAAAACAAATTACATGTTGAAATTGTGATGCAGTCATTTATACAAAGTATGCCTAGGACTTAAATCCATGTCACCAGTCTAGATACACTCTCTGTATGTGTGTGTGTGTGTGTGGGGGGGGGGGGGGTGAATGTGTGTGAAAGGGTATGTATTATTGACTAAGTACTGACAATGCACACAGTATGTACAGAACAGTGATGTGTTCTCAGTATGTCATATTGGAACCCATGTGCTCATAAGAAAAAGAGAGAGGGAGAGAAAGTAGGGAGGAGGGAGGGAGGGAGAGAGAGGACGATTGCTTGAGTTTGGTATTAACAATGTGAGTGTTTTGTGGGAACAGATTGCATAAAATTTTGAACTGTGTTTAACTGTTTTTGATGCCAAGACCGGCAGCAGCACTGGTGTCTGTGTGTCTTATGTGGGACATGACAGTACATGTCAGGCTTCAGTGCATTAAGGCCAATGTCCACAATCATCTGTGCACTACAGGCTGTGTGCCTGTTTTTTTTTTAAGAAATTATATAAGTAAGATACCAGGCATAATTCCTGGATAGTCACTGTAGATTCAAAAATGTATCAAGTCCTCCACATGAAAAGAGTGGGGGGGAAATCTATTTGGTAGGGGATTGAAGCACGGGCTGTTGTCCGGAGGGGGCATTAAAAATATCCAGCCACTGAATTAGCTCACATCTCTGATTAGCTTCTCATTCAATATGTAAGAGCGATTGTTTCCAACCCACTCATCTATGGAAATCTACAGAGCAATTTAACACCATCCAAACAGCACACATTTGAAGTGAAGTTATCCATTGCCATCAGGAGTGGCACTTCAGTTGTTTTTGTGAGTAAAATGCCTAGTGCTTCAGGATTGCCCACATGGCTGCCCCTGCATGTCATTAATATAAGATCACTGATTAAAACACACAGTATTTCAGATATGCTGCTTTTTTGACAATTGGAAACCCATGGACATATATATATATATAAATAAAAATGTAGTAAACGTCCTGTTTCTTTGAGAACCTTGTGTTCTACTTCACTACATTTTTAAATCTCCCTCCCTCCCTATCTATCTATCTATCTATCTATCTATCTATCTATCTATCTATCTATCTATCTATCTATCTATATGAGATAGAGAGAGAGAGAGAGAGAGGGGGGGATACATACACACACACAGTCAGCACAGTATTGTACTATATTTACTTTTTAACTGTTGCACAGTTAAACTCTGAATATCCATCTTAGCTCTGGAACCTGACATCCTGCTCACTCAACTTCTGAGTTCATTCAGGCTGGTTTATACTTTCGCAAAGACCCACAAATGTCTCTGCACCGTGACTCAGAGAAGGGAATTATGGGTAGGCATAACTCACAGAGGCTCGCAAATGCTCTGACTCGCACGTCTCCAATATCTCAACTACACACTGTGCAGATTCACAGAAAATCAAGAAAACACAAGTGTTCTGACAATAACTGACCAAAAAACAAATTTAGGTAGTTTGAAGCATTCAGAAGATGGAGGTTATATGGCATTACACAAATTTCCAGGACCCATCGTCAACATATTACAAAGATGATGAAATCAGCAGTAATTATTGGAGGAAGACGGGGACAAACGTTGAGTGAAAGTACCAGCTACTGAGCTCGATTCGTCATTTATACACTGATGTAACAAAAATCATGGAACAGGAAGTGGTGTAGTGTAGGATCCCTCTAGCCTGGCAAGGTACAGCAACACAGCATGGCATCAATTTCACAAGTAGATGGAAACCGTTTGGAAGGAGCCATTGCCATCTTGATATCCACTGTGGAATTTGTAAGTGCAGGATCTCAGGTGTGAATGGACCTCTCCACCTTATCCCATAAAGGCTTGATTGGGCTCATGTCTGGTAAATGTATAGACCACGGAATTCTGAACAACTTGCACCCAATGGCATGGTGCATTATGCTGCTATCAGGGGTATGTGAAGTCCGTAAAGGGATGCAAATGGATATCAAGCAAAGAAACGTAGCAGGAACTGGGCAATGATGTATTTAAACAGACCAGTGAACCTAACTCATGCCATAAGCACAGCCCCACTCCACACCAAAATAGAATCAATACCAGCCTGAACAGTGCACTGTTGACAACTGAGGTCCACGGCTTCATGGGGTCTGTGTTACAGATGAACCATCACCATCAGCCTGAAGCAACTGTTGCTATGGTACATCACCAGTCACTATAATCAAGCACTCGTACAAGGCCACTGTGCTGTCCATTGTAGGTGGTGATGCTATCCTAAGTCTTTTCGGATTATGTACCAGTATGTTGGTATGTTGTCTTATGTCTGCACATGTTCACAGATATTCAGATGCAAATCTTCACAGAAGTATAAACCAGCCTTAAGGGGAAGGAAAATTGCTGAAAATTGATGTTTTGAGAACACTTTAAATTAAACTCTGACAGGACAAAAACAGTGTGCTTGCAGCCTGATTACATGTGCTTATTTGAAAGATTAAAAATAAATTGTTTGTTTACTGAAATGTGTGCTCCTGTTATCAAGGGTGTAACTTTGCTTTGAAAAGTGTTGGGGACCTTAAGAAGAGTGTGAACCTCAAACCTTTAAGAACTCAAATCCAATTGTAGAAATCAGAGCTGAGAAAGGAAAGGTTTGGGTGGACCAGATAGGCCCACATTTTTCTTAGTGCTTTTTCTGTTTGGACAGTTATCTACAGCAAGCTATTATATAAAATATTACACTTTCAAAAAGTGGTGGGGACATGTCCCCACTAAATTACGTAAATTACGCCTATAGCTCTTACTATAATTGTGCTACGTTGGTTCTGTTTTTTACAGATCACTCTAGTAACGTTGAATGAACTTTTTTTTTTTTTCCTCTTCTTTTTTTATTCTGGGTTCCAGTGGTTTGATCACAGACTGTTTTTCCTCTAGAATGGCCCGCATAATATTAGTCAAGGGTTAGTCAAATGTCATTTTCTATCTGTGGTAAAAAAAAAAAAAACAACAACAAACAAACAAAACAACAACAACAAAAAAGAATTAATTACCAAGCACCTGGTTTAGAGGGTTAGGTAACATTATATCAATTCATTTAGCTAGTTAACGTTTAACAACGTCGAATCACGTGTACACGTTCAGTGACAATAAAAATTCAGGCACTGTTCAGGCCCCCACTTCCCTTTAACAGCACCACAGATTCTTGGATGCATAAAGACAGCTATGTACAGCTATAGAAATAACTTAACATTCAATACTGAAGAAATAACTTTTTTTATGTTAGTGCTGTCCATTTTAGCTGAAAACAGAAATGTCTGAGTCATTTTCAGTTGTGATCTATAAAAAGACACACTGGCAATCAACTATATTACGTTATTCACATTATTAACAGTGGTAAACATGTTTGCTTTCTGTCTCTTCTGTCTCTGCCTTAATAAAAAGTGTGTGTGTGTGTGAAGACTAATGACAGGACCAACAGAAAACAATACACAGGTAAACAAGCTAGCAGATCAACAGAAGCTCGGCTAATGAAGCTGTCCTAACTCACCTTTTATTGAAACATTTTGCTGAACTCTTTGCACGCCTGTTTCACTGTGTGTGTATGAGTTTGTGAATATGTGCATTAATATGATTTAGAGCCCAGCACTCCTGTTTATCGGTATGAGAGTCCAGCTATCTTTAACCAAAAGAGGAATTAACGCCGTGGGGGCAGGGGCCGGGCCAGGAAGACCTTTTGGGGCTTTACTCACCCTGCTCGCTGCTTCTTGGACTTGTCTGAGATTCCATCTCTAGACATGAGCTTGTTGAAGACAACTATTCCAATTAGCATGTTCACCTGTGGAAAATAATACAAATGTTCAAAGCTACCATAACAGGCTAATCCTGCCACTGAAACACCAAGAATTAGCATTACTGCCATATTTTGTCATTAGAATTTGGATTTTATAGATGCACTTTTGTTATGCTTTTGTGTGACATTATGTACTAGTCAGCAAGTGAGCAGAGGAAAAACATACTGCCTGAATGCTGGATTATGACAAACAGCAAACAGAATAAAAAGCTGCTAGCTTTCAACAGTCACCTTGCAGAAAAAAAAAAAAAGACTCACAAAATTACTGCAGCTTTACCGCAGCTTTCACAAGACTTTTATTCTTTAAAATTTCTGTTGTTTTAAACTTCCAAGGCTCCTAGAAGGTATTTTTCATTGACGTGCTTATTCATACAGCAACTTGTGTTATCTGTCTTTCTCCAGAACCTACTGTGTGCACTTTTGAGTCAAGCTCCTTAACATGTGGCCTTCTCAGCTGCAAGACCTTGTGGGAGTTTTCCATCAGTGCTGAGCAGAGTCACAGCTATAGAGCTAGGGTTACTTTACAGCACTCCTTTAAATGTGACCACAGTGTATCTGCACCAGGACCTAAAGCTGAGTTGTGAAGTTTAATTTTGGAGCAGTGAAGCATTTTTGAGGCACATCTTTGTGAACGTGAGGTTGGGGAGGCAACAGCAGCTTCACCGAATGCCTGAGCTTTCAAATTCTCATCATGCTAGCCACTTGCTGGGAGACAATCACATCGTTCTGCTATTTGCTGAAAGCAAGTTTAATTATTTTTCCTTTAATTAGATTTACCTCCCTGTGGATGGGGGAGCAGCATCTCCAGATGCCCAAATCTCATTTGCAGCAGTTTGTTTGAGTAGAGCTGTATCACAACATTGCCATGACATAGACAAACAACGCAAATCACATCTGACCGTGAAGCACCATGCAAGCATCTCGCAAACATCACTCACACCTGAGGCCAGATGAGACACAGTGCACACAGACACATTCAAAGCCCAGCAAATTTACTTAAGCATTTAAAACATGCTACACTAATGGAAAATGTACATATCTATAATGGAACCGTGTTCCAACACTAATGTCATTAGTGAAAGTTTTTTTCCCCCTGGCTTAAATCGCTGCTTGTTTATGCTACCAAACATCAAAGACGTGAAAGAAGCTGATGGAAAGTCTGACCAATAAAAAAAAAAAGTTGAGTGTAACAGCACCTACCAGAACAATGACAGCAGCAGGACCTACGAAAGCATAGAGCAGCCCTCCTTCAAGAGACAACCAGCAGCTGAGAAAAAATAAAGAACAGGCTGGTACGTCAGCAGTAGCAACAGTGCGATTAAAGAGGTTCAGGCAGTGACATGTCACTCATGATCAGTGAATCAGCACAGAGTTTTAGATGGTGCAGTCCAAGAGAGAGAGACAAGGGCAGAAAAAAACCACACAGATCGTTATCTGCCACACAGCTCTGCATCACATCTCAAAAGGTGACCATAGCACAGACTAAAGAAAGTACACAGTCTGAAGGCAAGTCAGAGGGCAGAGAGGAGGATGAGCTGGGGAAGAGTCATCTGAGGAGAAAGGTTTGCTCTTTGGAAACGTACGGCTCAGTCCCTGACCCTATGTGACAGACATGTCCAATTATAGCCCTAGAAGCACACTTTGTTTTCAACCTTTCCACCTGATTAGTGAAGTAGTGCACTTGTTCAAATCAGTGGACAGTCAGAAGAGTAAGGGCAAAAAAGCTTTAAAATGTGACAGTGCCTCTCTGCCTGGTAGCCACCGCTAGATGGTGATGGTTAAGCACATGGACTTATTTACACTATTATCTTCTCACAGTCTTGTTCAGCTAGTCCATGCCTCCCTCAGGTTGTGTGTTATCTATTAGTAGCCATTATTAAGTGGAGTATTATTGTATTTAGTTATTCCCTTTTTTAACCCTTCTTCGTTTTGTGACTGTTGTCGGTCATAGACATTGCGTTAGCTTCTTTTGTTGTAGTTCTTTTGTTTGTTCTTTTGTTGTAGTTAGCACGCTATTATGTTTTGTTGATTCCAGTTAGAGACCTGCATATGCTTCCCTTTGTTTTAATTTATCTGCACTGTTTTTGCCCATGACACAAAAATCACAGAGATGCAGGAAGGTGGTCACTGGTCAGGTAAGGGTTTGTGTTAAGGAGACAAAACGTTGGGAGTGAAGAGAAATACTCACTAGCTCGGCGTCCCATAACCTCTAGCTCTGGTGAACCCTACAGATACAGCAACAACAAGGGCTGGCAGGCCTGTAGAACAATGGAAAGAGGAAGGGAAGGTCTTCAATATTTAGATGCGGAACAGAGCAAAACCAAGCACAGACACAAAACAACTATCTGTGCAGACGAAAACATGAAAGTAAGGGGCTTAATCACACATTAAATGCTATACTTATGGCACTTACATTTTCATTTTCAGAAGAAAAAAATACAATATTAAATTCTCTCAATAGTCTATAGCTCTTTTCTTCTTAAAATGACTACATAACAATAGCCTCAAAGAGATCTAGGTTATAATATCTACTTTCAGTGCTTGTATTATATTAATGTCATTTCTCAGTGACTTCTGCATGCTATATATGAGCTCACCCCCCTTACAGCCCCTCAGCACCCACACACTTACAGCTTAAAATCAGTGCTACATCAAGAGAGCTGCTGTGTGTGTGGGCTTTAAAAAAAAAACAAAAAAAAACAACTTTACAACCATCACAATAAATAAAACAGGCCTGCATTCACTCCTCATGAACCCCTTCACATCTCAATAATCTTACATTTACACATACAAGTCCAAGTCTAGTTTTACTAAATTATAATAAGTTATTACTGAGTTATAAGTTATAAGACTATTTTTAAAGAATAAGATAAACACCATTATACAACCATTACTCCCCCCCCCCCCTTTTTTGACCATTTTTATGTAAAGCCCTGCCTTTTTGTATATATATATATATATATATACACAAATATATATATTTGTATAAGTTCTGTGCTCAGCACTCTAGTTGTGTTCCTGGGTGATAGCAGCATCCCTGCCTCTGCCATCCCTGCCTCTGCCATCCCTGCCTCTGCCATCCCTGCCTCTGCCATCCCTGCTGTGTTTGCCATCCCAGTCAGGGAGGCCTGCTGTAGTCATGCAGTAATTAGGCCTATGGATCATAGCTTCCCTCTGCCTGTGCTCCATGTCCACATGACTTTGAAATATTCATGTCATTAACAATGCTGTGATTGACTTGATAATTAAGCACAATTAGAAAAACTCATTCAGGGACAAAGAAATCTAGAAAAGGTGGTGACAGCAAACTGAACATCTTGAGCATATACAGCAACATGGCTTTGGATCTCAGACATATTAGAAAAACACTGCAAATAAACAGTCTTGGCATTTTTACAGATTTAACACAATAATAATACCATTATTTGGGAAGAAAAACTGATTTTACTGTAGCAGCAATGTTAAAAAGACCATATTACAATAACTATATATGGTTATCTGTCAATAAAAACTATGATCCTGGGTATCTTTTTCCATAATCATCAAGCAAGTATCAGCTACCTCCTCTACAATCATCTAATGGCTGAAAAAAAATGTCAGGAAACAAAAAATGGTCTTTTATATATAAAATAAGAAACAAAGATTTGTGTCTCTCTAGACTACAATTTAAACAATACGTGTTTGACAACTGGAGAACTCCTGCCAATATATCCTGAGAGTTAAGGTAAAGCTTATTAGGGCATTTCATTTGTTTCATGTTGATGAAGCACCTAGATTCCTGGATGGCAATGCATGAATCACAGCCACTCTTAATGAGATAATAACACATACTTGAATAATACTTGAGTAGTATATAATTATTTGATTATATATGATTACATGTACAGCCTTACCATTCTAACACAACGGGTTCAGGCTTTGTTAAGTACAAATGTGTGCACATGGTGTTACCATGGTTACAGGATCATAAAGAAATTAAAACAAAGCTCCTTTATATCATTTCTGTTTTATGCAGTTGTTTGAAGTAATTTTATGATGAGCTGATATTTTAGTCAAGAACTGCTCCAGTACCTCTGTGCCTCTTGAAAACAGAAGCCCCATTGAGATGCTGTATCAGGTGGAAACATCTTTGAATTAATGGATTAGATTGGTGGGTGTGATAATGCCTACAATGTATCTATGCATGGCTGTAATTACTTAGATATCTCCTTAAATCTCGCCTGTGCTAGAGATGCTATCTTACACATTTTTCATATCTGATCCGACATGTGTGACTAGCATTACAACAGCAGCACTGAGCTGAAGTGACATGGCATATTGTAATGTGTCATTTGGTTGCAATGAAGCGAACAGGCGAGCCAGATTGTGTAATGTCATGGGGCTGAAGAGAAGTGGCAATGCCATACTGTGTAGTGTCACTCATCCCACTGGAAAAGAAGTGGGGAAAAGACAAAAAACAACAAAACAAAACAAGATGCATACACAGTTACACACACACACACACACACACACACGTATCTCATCACATTAGAGTTTGAAGAGGCTATCTGGGATGCTGAGAGTTTGTGTCAGAGACCTACCCCAGCCCAGGCACAGAAAACGCTTGCGAATAAGGCGTGTCCTGATCTTGCCAATCACTGCAAGATAAGACTGCCACGCCTCCGTCAGCACCCAGCAGAAAGAGGCCAGAAAGAAGAAATGCAGGAAGGCAGCGGTCACGGTGCACAGCCCCTGAGAGAGAGACAGAGAGAGAAACAAAAAGAGATAGATAGAGAGAGAGAGAGAGAGAGAGAGAGAGAGAGAGAGAGAATGAGAAAAAAGCAATGACTGACAGTCGATAGGTACAAACAGGCAATATTGGTTAGTAAAGAGAGGAGATGGAAGAAAAAGATTAATCCCATGTACAGTTAACACCCACCAGCCTTATGAACGCCCAGTGCACAAGCACTACATGACTCACTCATTTTCTAAGGAAGTAATGATTTTAGAGAATAGAGAAATGAAGTCAGATAAGGATAAGAGGGAGAAACACTATCTAACATGGTTTACCACAAGCGTGCGACCGTCCCACTGTTACACTGCTCACCACTGAGGTTAACTACAATCGACACTCCACAAATGACTGTAGATAAGAGGGATATGGCAATTAATGGATTCGAATTTCAAGCTAAGTAGTGCACTCCAAAGCTAATGCTTTGGGTTTCACAAGTCAGTTATTATGTCTGAATGACAGAACCAGAATGGCTGAAGCAGCCCAAGTTTCTTTTAGAATTCTGTTGTTTCCGCTTTGGCCTCGGGCGACTGCTTCTGTTTGAGTGGCAGTGGATTTCTGTCTTCTGCCTCAGCAGCCACACACACACACACACACACACCCTCTCCCAGTGACTGACACTGCTGACACAAAGCTGACCCCTGGAGGCCCCAATACGGCTGCCTGCTCCGGCTGCCAGTCTGAAAAACAATCGAGCCTCGTCTTGCCATTTCACTGAGATTCTATCATTGCTTCCTACATAATGTCTTGATAGGCCAGGGAAGCACGTACATGTGCAATCTGGCTGTGAGTGGCACTACCGCCCCTGGTGTGGTTGTGCCCTGGCTGCAAGAAGAACCTTCTGTCAGCCTCCAGCCAGGTTTATGATGTACACGTGACATGCTATGTGTTTTTCTCCTGGCTCCTCCCACAAGGGCTCTGCCAGGCTTTCCTAGCCCCTACCTTTAGTGCGTATATCCTGAACCACCAGCACCTCAACGCCTTCATTTGGCAAATAATAGTGGATCTCAAATAGTGTCGTTATAAATAACAAATATGTGATTGCTAATTATTGCCAAGTGTAAGTAGTGAATTATAAAAATGATTTACTGAATTTATGCAGATGGTAATGACAAAGGCTCACATGACTTATCACACGGAAATATTTATTTAAATTTGAAAGGATGCAGTCTTCTAACCTCTTTCTTCCTGAGTCAGCCGTACACACATGAAGGTCTACTCACCTTGCTAAGTGTTTGGGACTGTCCCACCAAAATAAGCACATTAGAGGCCAGTATAGACAAGCAGAAGTTCACCAAGATGATGGACCTTTCGGAGCGAATGTACCTGAGAAAACAACAAAGACACACCCTAATTGGAAAACGTAGACGACATGCTGCTTGACTTTGCATGCAGTTCAGTGGTGGATTCAGGGGGACATGGGCAGGGTAGATCATCACGTCACCGTATGGGTTAATAAACCTTGTCTGAGCGCAGGCCCTGTGTCACATTCTCCAACAGCTTCTTCACTGTCCATTTTGTTTGTCTTCCTGACAGTTCCTCCATGTGCTTCTGCTAGGGTTACTGATGCTGTTTTTGTTCATGCCCTGCTCATCACTGTCATTTTTCATTATTGCCTATAGCCGTTTGTATTTAACATGTTTAACCTCTGTGTATTTATACTGTTTTGTGTCTTTCTGTGAAGTATTGCCGCTGCATACTGAACACTGTTCTCCCCGTTTCTTAGTGTCTGTATTTTCTGGTTTCCTGAGTTATGAATTTTCCTGGTTATAACCATTATCCTGGATATAGGCTGCCCTACAAGCTAGAACCACCACTGGGTAATTCCTCCAGGCAATTCCTCCAGAAAAGCATGGAGGAACCTCACTGAATTAAAGCTGGAAATAGATGCATGGCTCTGGATATGCTACAGTGAGCATGACGTCTAAATAGCCCCCTATCCACTTTAAACACACACACACACACACACACACACACACACACACACACACACACACGGTCGCTATTCCTTCTCTCTGTAATACTGTACAGCAGTATGGTAAGCTCTGCTCAGTGGATCAATTCTCTTCCTTTCTCATTGTTCTGCATGTAGAGAGCTGTAGAGAGTGGTGATACACTCTCTGATAATAAACCAGTAGTGGCGGTAGAGCTGGAGAGATGATGTGGGAGTTCTTTAAGCACCATTCCTTCCCTAATTGTTATAGAGATGTAATGGTGGTATAATCATCATGTGCTTGATTGACTACAGACCAGATGTATTTTTAGGCAGAAATGGAGAGGTAATATGTAGCAAACCCAGACCAATGTTTTAACCCCCCCCCCCCCCAAAAAAAAAAAAAACATCAGAGTTCTCCCAGATGTCTAACAATTCACCCTTGATGAGTAATTTACACTGTTGACTTTCCCAGAAGCATGATTAGGATGTTAGACCACACTGGTGAAAACCCTGTGTCACTCTTTTGTAGCATTACTGGCATCTGTGTAGGTAGAGTATGGGATGGCATCCAATCCCATGACGTTAGTCTCTGCTCCAGTCCCTCTGCCACATGGAGAGTTCTGCTGCTGTTTTATTTCTGCTCACTCCTCCTCTTGCACCCACTATATAATCCTGACTACTCCCCCCATCCCTCATTTGTTCATAATTAAAGCTAATTGCAGTTTTCGGGTGCCCTGTGCCAGCATCTCTTGCACTGTTCCCTGACTGGATAATTCCTCATGTTTGTTTTTTTTTTTCTCCTTCATCTTAACAGCAGGCCAGAAGTCCATACAATGAACTTGGTGATTTGAAGGACCTTGACTCTGGAGATGAAAGTGGCTGGGAGTTGAGGTAGGGCATCATCTCCCTTACCTCCAGAAGGCAGCGTAGATAAGCAACAGGATGAGCAGAGCAGTGCAGGACACCCCACAGCCCACCATGAGGGGAACTGAGGGGAGGCTGGAGGGTCCCATGTCCTGGGTGTGAGAAAGATATGGACAGAAAGAGAAAGATTATAAATCTTTATGCAATCTGGATCAATAAGATTGGCCCACAAGATGTAAAGATCTGCACTCTCAGTTAAACATTCTGGACTGTCGCTAATGTATTACAGAACTCTCTAGTTTAGCCAAAAGAAGACAGGAGATAGGGTGCTGAGAGAGCGTGGCAGGGGGAGCATGGAGAGAGGATTTACCCAGGTTAACGGAAGAGGTCATGGTGGCAGGCAATGCGGGCCATATGGCCTTCTCTTTTCTATTGCTTAGTCTTTCCATCTTCTCTCTCTGTTTCACACCACGAAACTTATGGCACAATCTGTTCTTTTAATCAATACTGCTTATTACTCATCTAATTAATTCCATGACTCTCACCTCATGACTTGGATACTCTCTTACTCATTCCTCCATGGCCTCATCACATTACTGGAAAGTGAAATTTGAGATTACATGGGGTGGTCTTGGACCAAACCCACCGGTTGAGTTCAACAGTCTACCTACTGAATTTAGAGCGTAAGCCATGCCAGAAAAGCCTTATATAACCTTATATAACCTGTTCTTATGGCAAACATACAGTTAAAATATCTTTGGATATTCCAAGACTAGAGAGATGAAACATTCTCTTGTTTCTTTATCACATCGATTCCGCATGCAGTCAGTTTTGTAAATCCACAATAGGATAAATCAACGTGCCTGGTCAAAGTAGAAGGCAAAAATGATCAGAACACTATGATAATACTAAACAAGCACGCCAGAAAAAGAACAAAAGCCAGCATACACAAAAAATAAGATACTGGGCACAAGATATGTCCCTGATGCAAGAAACATCTGCTTCTGGTCTGATGCTGTTTCTGGTCAAAGGACGCAGTAGGCAGGCACTAGGGAGCTGTTTGAGACACTGAGCTACATATACAGAGACTGATTACAAGATTAACAAGAACAGGTGTATGTAATAATTAGCCAGTCGTTCCAGGGCAGGACAGGGAAACATAGAAATCACACAGGAGCAGAGGAACAATCTGGACTGGGATGGGGACTCCTAGGGTGGAGCATGACTGCAAGTTCATGTGCCCTTTGTTGCCTGATTGTACCTGGGTTCACCAAATACATCAAACAAAAATGTTGCCGTTTTGTTGCTTGCATCCTTGGACAATGGAAATTAAATTGTTCCTTTTCTCTTTTTAAGCTTGTTGTAAGGTTGTTGCATCCTGAAGGAGACAAACAACATTCTAATGATAAAAAAACTGATGTTATAAACAGCTAAATTCAGCCATTTTGTAGTTCCTAGTATCAGTAGCAAACACAATAAAATGCTTTAGAAGCAAAACTGGATAGCAGAACCATCAACACTTCAATAATGTTCATTTACAGAGCTCATTGGTACTGCAGAGTATCAGTATGACGACTGATTACTGTAGAGTTTTTGCCTGAAGCACAGCAGAGTGTTGTATATATAGATCCATGTCCCTCCTGGTGTAGACTGTTCTAGCTGCCATTTATAACCAAATACCGTTATTGACTGATAGCTTTCAGGTTTCAGGGTTAGCACAAAAGCACAAAGGAATGTAGCAAGTGTAAGACTGAGAGAGAGCAAGAAACAACAAAAAAAGGGAAAGACTAGTAAAAATGCAGGGGGGTTGCAGGTGTGGTGGGTGGAGGATGTGGGCGATACTGGAATTTAAAGGAGGCTTTATGAAAGTTTCATGGCTACAGTATGGTTGGCAGAGTTGGCAGGTGTAGTGCTTGCAGGTGGCACAAAGGAAGGAGATCCACTGCCAAGCTTGAGCTTTCATCTTTCATTTAGCCTACTGCCTACAGCATGTTAATAAGCTGTTCTATGCTAGGTAGCCTGCGCTAACACCATGTGCTCTGTGCTGCCAGAGTGGACTAACATTATCAACTACAATGGATTAAAAACATAGGAGACACAACTCAAACCTCAGTCGCCTCATGAAAACAAAAGCAGGTAGGAGACAGGCGGAGGGAGAGTGAGAGTTCTCTCTCTTATCTGTTGCGTGAAAGCCTGAATTTCAATTCAGCACAAGCCCATCAAAAGAATCCCAAGCCAGCGAGATATCCGTGATCAAAACTACTAACGGAAAAGAAAGAAAGGGCTAGGGGAAATGCCTGCATGGTTGAAGAGGAGGCTGAGATAAAGGATCCCAGCCCCTCTGTGGCCTTTCAAAAAAAGAGACACATTTGCAAGTGATGAAAAAACAGTGGTAGAATGAAAAGACAAGACTTTTGAGGCTAGTTCTTGTTTAAAGTGCAATGAAAGACAGATAAGAAGAAATGAGATGAGAGGGTTTGTTCACATCAATCACCAGTGACATGGACCAACTGACAGTCACTCATGAACACTGAAATAATCATCCCTTGTTACTCAAATGTAAAAATGAATATGTTTAGCTGACAATATCTAATTTTTTGCTCAAATTAAGAAGCGTTCATGAAAAGTCAAACCATAAAATACATGTTGACACTTCTGAGCAGGCAACTTTTCTGTGCTATTCTGTTCTGTGAGGTACAGATCTCGGTGAGGTGATATCAGTAGAACCCAAGAAATTATTTCTGTTCCTTATGTCCAATTTTTCTATTGAAGAGAGTTTTTGTTTGGTTACAGACCTCTAGTCCCTGGTGTCCATGCAGTAATTGCTGCCCTCAATAACTATGTCAGCCAGGGGAAACGTACCACAGAATTCTATGCTCTCTGCTGCACCCAGAGCTCCGATCCCTCACATTACGGAAGACGTCATGGGCCGCCTATCCTAGCAGCCTGGAGCAGCAGGAAGTACCTAAGCGAGCGCTAGCCGGAACTATTTTCAGCCAGGCAAGCTTAACCTAGTTCTCCTGTTCCTGTACGCTGCTGAGAGTCTATTTATCCTCCTCTCTCCCTCACTCCCTTTTACTCTGCAATAACTCATTATGACAAAAGGGGAGAGGGAAATGTATGGGTGGAGTTGGACATTGGACAGCAGGGGATAAGGCAGTGGGAGTGTGAGGGGATGGGGGGAATGCAGACAGTAGGAGAGAAAGAAGACAACTGAGGAAAAACCCCAGGCAAAGGACACAATGTAAAAGTCTGCATTAATCAAATGCACAAGACCCTGTGAGCCCTGAAGTAGGTCTCAGACCTTTGAGACTCACTACCTTCTGTTTAGATGCCTCTCGCCGCAACATCAGGAGACTGGGTCGCTATTTTAGCATATGCTTAGGTTATCCTTCAGCTTCCCAGGACACTTGTTAAGGCTGAAGTGGTTCGGAGAATGGCAGCGTGGGAGAGATGTCTGTCAGGGCACTGGGAATGCTGAGACCATGATGGAGACCCAAAGCCTCAGGCTGCAAAGCCCTGCTGATCCATCATCGTGTCTCCGAACTACCCAGAGCCTCAACAATGTTCAGGCCTGCCTCCTGCAACCTGCTATTACATCACTGATGTTGATTAATGGTTATAGAAAAGTGAGAAGGACTTAGCCCAAAATTATTCCATCTAACAGCAGAGCACACCAACATATATGAAGAGCTTGGAAGGACAGTTTGAATTTTAGAAGGTTAAGGAACTAGGAGAGATTCCACGTCTGGAGAAGTGCGTGAGGTAAATGAGGTGACATGTTAGCCACAGCACAGAGGCTCCTAAACCAGGAGACTTAACACTTCAAGTTTCCTGATTTTAAAACATTTTAAATGCAATCTTTAGAATAATATCACTTAATTTACCCTCATTTAAACATGAAAAAAGCCATTAATGTAATCTTAAAATAAAACGATGCCGTTACGTTTACTGTGTACCACATGCAACTCTTTGCTATTTGTTCTGGGAATCGCTGAACGAGTATCAACAAGAAACCCAGAGTCAGTTCTACTATTGAGCTTTGGCTCGTATGGAAAACACAAAGTCATCTCTGCATGCTGGAGGCTTCAAAGTGGATGATGCATTTTCACCTCAACATTCACCTGAATATTCACTTAATGAGAAATGTAATATTGAAGGGACAGGAGAGAGGACCAGGTTAAATCCATGCAGCGTATTGAGAGGTTTTCATTCATTTCAAGTTCAAAAATCTCAAACAGTGATAAGGCTGCCTCATTTTGGCTTTGTCTACTTTTACAGATGGACAAGTAACACAGTCTTAGGAAATACCAATACCATTAAGTTCTGTGCTTGGACTGTAGCCCAGAACTAAGGAGCTATAGCTTCTGGAAGGTGCAAAACACAAAATAACAGAGGGTATGTGACACTAGCCTATTCTTTGTGTGTGTGTGTGTGTGTGTGTGTGTGTGTTTGTGTGTGTGTGTTTGTGCATACAGCAGAAACAGAAAAGGAAAGATCTGTCAGCAAGCCTGAGGCAAATTCGTTGACTGTATCCCTAGATACAGAAAGGTCTTCGTGCTTTAGCCATCTAGCCCCAGAGCCCTTTAGCATGCAAGGCAGGTTGATCTTCTGATTCAGAACACAAATATGTGTGTGTGTGTGTGTGTGTGTGTGTGTGTGTGTGTGTGTGTGTGTATGTGTGTGTGGTGTGTGTGTGTGCACATCTGTCTGGCTACTAGGGAGGTAACACTCCAAGATTCCACTGGCAGTATGTGTGTCTTTGTCTCTGCTTGAATGCCTCTCATTTGATCTTGTATGCCAATAAATCAGTTCAACGCCATTATGTTGCATGGAGAAACTGACACATGGCAAATTGTTACGGCCAAAAAAGTGACTATCCAGTCACTGCCTACGGCTCCCATCATCCATCACTGGATAACCGATTGGCACAGAACTGATGAGTCACGAGCATGGCAAACACTCGGATCTTGGGACTTGCAGTCACTGTACCAGAAACAGAAGCAGCCTTGCGCAACCATTATCACAGTGCTTTTCATATAAGGGATCCATGATCCTGGTAAATAGTAACTGAGTAGTCAGCCTATGCCCCTCTGTCTCAGGGAAGCAATGCTGAACATGAATAGGATTAGTTGGCAATATGCCATCCACTGTAAATGGCCTGGAAGCAGTGGCTTAATCCTGCCCCTTCCATTTTCTATTAAATATAGAGGTTAATCCAGCGCTCTGTGCCTTTATCTCTCCCAGTTCCCCTTCCCCCCTACAGCAAGCCCTGGATAAGCCTTTAGCATTGAGGTTGAGATGGTCATTTATGCTCAGAGGCATCGCTCTGTTCCAGACACCTGCTCCATAACTCACAACCATGTATCCTACATTTCCTACAGTTCTACAGTTTCTACACTCTGTTAATGCCCTTAAAATTCATTTGTATTGCTATCTGCGACAGCAAACTCTTGGAAGAAATCTGCAAGCTCCTCGCACTACATGCTTCTGACCCTGCTCATGTGATATAGCACAGCACAGGCCCGAGAGAACACAGTGAGTGTAGGCAGAGAGTTCAGGAAGGACAGAGGTGAAGGTGTCAGAAAACGTCCTCCATCTGTGCTGCTCTTCACAGCCAACCAGTGCAAGTCATGTCCATGAGCAGCACATGTATCCTGATGCGTGGGAAGGGTATGATGTCAGAGACCTTCAGCTCTGGTCCATGATGATAGCACAAACTGTAAACAAGACAACCTGATGCAACCTCTTCAGAAAATCCCACCTCCATCCGCATTCACACCTTCAAGTTTCCAAAGTTCTTTCTAAGGTTCTATTTTAAGCCCTTAAAATTAGGAGAAAACAAAAAAAGGTCTCTTTTTCCTCTTAAATTGCTGTTAAAGTGACTGGTACTATAAGTCTAAATTAACCTCCACCCCCCCCTTGTAATCACAGTCGGTTGCAAGTATCTCCACTTGGATGGGGATAAAAGTGTCAAAAAGGTGAATTGTAGCAGCACTCTCACTCTTTCAACCCCTCTCTCACACTTGCTAAGTACTTACTATAGCTCTAAAAAAAAAAAAAAAAAAAAAAGTTTGCACATGGTATAATGGTGAAGGCCTTTCCAGATGAGTAGAGTACTTTACTGGCTTCTGGAGAACATTACCGATGAAGATGCACTGACCTGTACGCAGCATGGTTAATGGTAAGAAAATGACTATGCACTAATGGTGCAGTTTATTCCCCATCTCCAAATGTCACAAGCCATTCCAGTAGCAGGAAGCAGTCAGTAAACATTAATGTCAGCATCACTGAAAACTGACAGGTGTCGAATGATAAAGTTAGTCACAAGCTGCAGCTCACCAGGATATGGACATCTGACAGTGAATCCTGTCAGTTTGTTTTATACATGCAGCCATGTGGTGCGTTCCAGAACACAATGAAGTTTAGTCACTTGAGAATATATTGTAACATTGTTATGAATGAATGAACTGCTCATCTTGGTGCTATCAAAATGTGCATAACGTGAAGTGATGGAGGCGGACACAAATGCGGAGAAGAGCAAGATTTATTACGGGCAAAGCCAGAATAGTAGTCATATGAACAGTCCAAGGTCGACTAATCAGAATACCCATCAATAGAAACATTATTAACAAAGATGAGATATGGTATCCAGAGAATTAAAGGTACGTGCTCATTTAAACAAACTCAAACAGCTAAAATAAAAGACCGATCTATACAAACACCAAACCGAGGTTTAAATACACATACTAATGGCTGAACTAACAAGAATCAGGTGAAAGTAATAAATACAAACGTAAAACAAAACAAAACAAGTGTAAAACAAAAACAAACCGAACCAAAACAAAAGCACGTAAAACGAAAACAAAGTAAACCAAAACGGAGGAATGGGGAACAGCCAGCACATGAACGTTTTTGGCAAATAGGAGCCATTTCTAAATGAGCCAGGATATAGCAAATATGTGAATGGTTACTTTATCCTGCTTTCGTACACAAAAAGGAGAGAGGAAAGAGAGAGAGAGAGAGAGAGAGAGAGAGAGAGAATATTTGGTGGAAATAAAGGTCATGGTTTGAGTGATGGTTTCATTTTTGTGCTTGTCCATTGTAGCTACAGTGAGAGCTCCCTCACCAGAACCTGCACTGAGAGCTCCCTCACCAGAACCTGCACTGAGAGCTCCCTCACCAGAACCTGCACTGAGAGCTCCCTCACCAGAACCTGCACTGAGAGCTCCCTCACCAGAACCTGCACTGAGAGCTCCCTCACCAGAACCTGCACTGAGAGCTCCCTCACCAGAACCTGCACTGAGAGCTCCCTCACCAGAACCTGCACTGAGAGCTCCCTCACCAGAACCT
>JAOYMR010000004.1:16420178-16432048 GCA_025802075.1 Tenebrosternarchus preto | reverse complement strand
ACATGGGCCAGGAACATCTCAGGAACATGGGCTAGTGAAGGTACACTGGCATGCACTTCCTGCTTAACCCCTCCTTGACACTGGGGCTTGGACTCGGACATTTGTAAAGCTGCTTTGAGACATTGGTTGTTGTAAAAAGCGCTAAATAAACAAATTTTGACTTGACAAGTGGTTCCCTTCATACACTATCTGCATACACAATATAATCATAAATACTTGTTCTGAGCCATATAGTACATCATTTTGTTTCCTATTTAAACATCTGTACCCAAGTCAAAATCATGATGTGTGGAGGTCCTGTTATCAGATCCTTTTTCCTGTCTGTGGTGAAGTACTGTTATCAGATCCTTGTTCTGGTCTGTGGGGAGGTACTGTTATCAGATCCTTGCTCTGGTCTGTGGGGAGGTACTGTTATCAGATCCTTGCTCTGATCTGTGTAGAGGTACTGTTATCAGATCCTTGCTCTGATCTGTGTGGAGGTACTATTATCAGATCCTTGCTCTGATCTGTGTGGAGGTACTATTATCAGATCCTTGCTCTGATCTGTGTGGAGGTACTGTTATCAGATCCTTGCTCTGATCTGTGGGGAGGTACTGTTATCAGATCCTTGCTCTGATCTGTGTGGAGGTACTGTTATCAGATCCTTGCTCTGATCTGTGTGGAGGTACTGTTATCAGATCCTTGCTCTGATCAAAAAGTGATCCATGCTGTCAGTAGTGATGGTCAGAGGACACATCAGAGCACTGTGAGGTAACTACCATCCACTGCAAAGAAATAGTGAATACAAATGATTCAAAAGAAAAGCAAGACTGTACTATAATCACCGGATTATGCACAATCTTAAATTGAAGGCTTTACAATTGTGAGTCTGGTACAAGAGAGAAACAATGACTCAATGAGGAATCACTGGGTATTCTGAGACTGATTATCTCCATTAGCTTAAAAAAAGCTAAATTCATTGGAAGATTTAGGAGAACCTGATAACTGTATAAGAAAAATGAAATATTACAAAGCAACAACGGGAAATAAACAAATACGGAGAAAAATTACCTCAGTCAGTGTGAATGTTTAACTTTGCTAAATAATACTGTGTGTAATGGTGACTGTAATGTGCTTAAATTACATCAACTCTTTGTAAAGAGTCTGTAACAGTGGGTGAATATCCTATGTTTAGGGCAATATTAGGGATAAATTCATGACTTTTTAATCACATGGCTCTATTCATCACTGACTGATCCGGAATATCATTTACGGGGAGAAGGAAAAGGGTTTTATTTTAATTGACTTTGCGTGTTTGCAGATAGAGACGGTTTTCTGCCTCAGTAATTACCGCCTGCTGCTCCTCATCTTAGCCAGGTCTGAGCGCTGTGCTGGCGCCCGGCCGGCGGCTATTAATGATGTGAGCAGCGGCATGGCAGTGGGGAGCTGCTAGCGAGGAACTAGCAGAGCAGTCGCGCGTTCACCGCAGAAGCTGCTCCGCTCTACAGGTGATGCACACAGGTAGCTGCATTCCTCCACAACCCCTCCACCCCACCACCACCACCACCACCACCCTCCACTCCACCCCTCCTTTCCTCCCGCCGCTTGTCTCTCTCCCCTCTTTGAGCACATGCAAAGAAATGCTCAGTCACGAAAGCAACTATCCTTTAAACACATACAGCAACACACAACCCTAAGTACACTTTCGGCACACTTGGGAATAGCTCACTTCCCACGAAAATGCAAAGTAGGAAATAAAACATAATTTCCTACATTTCAGCAGCTAACGGGAACAACCAAGTGGAAATCCAGGGGTGCTGTGCAGGGAAAGTTTGCGAGACGGACGTTCTGTCAGAAGCTGGTGACCAGTGATGCAAAGGGAGTGCAGAAGAAAGAACAGGACCTCTGCACATTTACAGGCCGTCATTCCCAATAATAAGAGCACGTCTAGCAGCAGTGCCAGACGCAGCTTGAGAGATATGGAGTTAATGGCAATCCTTTCCTTAAACCTCCTCAACACGCATCATCTGAAAACTTCAAAGGAAAAACCACTTGCAAATTACCAGAAGTGTTTCGGTGGAAAAAAAAGTGGTGTGGATGATGTGCTTACAGATCCCTGATCAGCACAATTCAGCTGCAATACAAGTCAAGTGAAAACATGTCTCACAAATATGGAGCTGGGTGTCGGCCTCCCATTGTGAGGCTGGAGGAGAGAATGGAATACTTATTCCCACTCTCTAATTCAATTAACACACTGCCAGGGACTTCATTACTCTGCCTTCTGACTGTTAATGAATCTGCAAAATGTACCTCTCTCACACACGCACACACACGCACACACACGCACACGCACACACACGCACACACGCACACACGCACACACGCACACACGCACACACACTGAACTAACAAAGATATGAATGGCTCATACTGCAGTGAACAGCTCATACTGCAGTGTATGTGCATGCATGTGTGTTTCCCAGTGTGTGAGGGTGTATGTGTGTGTAGGACTGTGAGGTGATGTTTGACTTACGGACTGTTGTGGTCCCAGACAACACACTGTGGCTCTGACGTGCCCTTTAGAGGAGAGACAGAGAGAGAAAGACAGAGAGAGAGAGAGAGACAGAGAGAGAGAGACAGAGAAAGAGACAGAGAGGGAGACAGAGAGGGAGACAGAGAGGGAGGCAAGGAAGGGTCTTAGTGAAGCCAGAGGAGAACATGCTATTGTAAAGTAAAAGAAAATACAACAGACATAGAAAACAGTGTGTATGTGTGTGTATTCATGTGTATATTAAAGAACAACAACAGTGTGCATGTGTGTGTATTCATGTGTATATTAAACAACAACACAGTGTGCATATGTGTGTGTATTCATGTGTATATTAAACAACAACACAGTGTGCATGTGTGTGTATTCATGTATATAAAGAACAACACAGTGTGCATGTGTGTGTATTCATGTATATATTAAAGAACAAGTTCTTCGGCTTCAACCTCCATTCAGCACTTAGATGTAGTGTTGATGCCCATCTCCAGAATGCAGATGATTCATTACCAAAACTCATTCCTGATTCATTGATTCAGAGGAGCTGAACTTGATTCCCTCACTTCCAGACTAGTGTGATGCCATAATCAAGGTTCAGTGGTGCATGGTACGGTGAATCACCCATTATTGGTTCATCAGTGAATTGACTGGTATAATTGACTAATCTGTCTCAGTTCCAGTTCTGCCCATTATCTTTCTCTTTGGGGGGAGAGAATGTCTGTACAGAACTTACTGACCCCATTAGGATCTTATGGACTGAACAATGATCGCCTCTAACCTCTTAGTTTTATACCCCATGACGTTGACTACACACTCATAATAAAATGATGGATAATAATAATAATAATAATAATAATAATAATAATAATAATAATAATAATAATATTGTATTTTTATTGGCTATAGTAGTAGTTGTAGTCAAAACAAAACCAAACACCCCCTGGTGGCCCGGCATGGTATGACTTCATCTCATAAAACCACACATCACTAATATGAAAACAGCATGAGTCCTTGGCTTTGTTGGCTGAGCAGTGCAGTCATGCCTGCAGGCACACCCAAGAATACACACGCACATCCCTACACGCACGTCATGCCAAGCTCACGGCATGGAGCACACGACTCAGGCGGCGCGTGAGAGGAGACGTGCGGCAGCACAGCACACCCGGAGGAGTGGCATATGGAGTTTCTATCCAGGTTTGCCTACCGGGAGGACAGGTGCCGTTCGCGGGCTGAAATGCACGGGATGGTCGGCTTTGGCACTGCGGCGCTGAAAACACTGAAATCACTTTCACTTAGATCAGCTGTCAATAACAGCGTGCTGGGGCCCTGGCCAAGGCCCATAGCGCTGGCCGTACCGAGCTGACGAGGATGGATGAATCCGGGCTCCGCAACAGAGCTGGCCGACTGCTGCTGGGGACGGGCCGCCCTGCCTCTGCCTGCAGAGGCCTCACCGGGTCATGCTGGAGCAAGCGGCCTGCCTCAGAGCAGCTGTCCACATGGGGAGCCCATGGCTGGGAACCCATGTCCCAAATCCTTCCCACCCAGCCTGCATCTGTGGCCCATGGTAGCACAGCGATGTGGGGTATGGACCCCAGCAGCCCTCCCCTTTGCCCAGCAGCAGCTGGCCCGCGACCACCACTGAGGAGGGCATGACCTAGCACTTCCTCCAGAGGGATTAGGGAACAGTGAGCATGTGCACGTGTGCTCATGCGCACGCACACACACACACACACACACACACACACAGAATATCCAAGCTCATCCAGGAGGTAGCAGGTGAAGGTTGCCATAGCAACTTGGAGGGGTGGTGGGGGCTCAACATGACAGAACTCTCTGTTGATTTACTACCCACACTCAGCACTGTAGCACAGAAGCCTCTACATGGCTTCCCATGATGCACTGCTACCCTATCTGGAGGTCATATATGATACATACTAAGAAATTAATGGAAGGTGATTCTGGTAATATCATCTGCAGTGGTCACATATATGTTAATGCTGGAGTGCCCTTTGTACCAACAGAATTATATGTCCAGGTTATATTTTCATGTTAGTATAATCATGTGTTAACATGGACAAACGAGCACAGCGTATAGGTCAAATTTAATGTCAGTCTGTGCAAACTTAATTATTTCAAGGCCATACATTTATCACACTGATGTTACATCATTAGAAGGTCACAACGCTGTTGGAGAAATATGTAAGTAGTCAATGGTCATGACAAACAGATCATGTTACACTGTATGATCTTAATAACTATAGTCAGACATGCATATGGTTTAGTTTTACAACTGAAGTATCAGGTTGTGATTGGTTTACTTACATTGAGCAGAGGTGCCAGTTCGACTGCCACCACGGGTTCAGTGGGTCTGGGTAGAGGACGAACCGTTACAGTCAAGATCTTTGAGCTGATCACACGTGGATCTCTGGCAGGAGAAAGCAGAACCCGTATGGCTGTTAATGTGTGTGTGTGTGTGTGTGTGTGTGTGTGTGTGTGTTCGAGGAGAGACATGGGCAGGATGAGCAAGCATATAGAGGTAGATAGATTTAGAGAGAGAGAGAGAGACAGACAGACAGCAAGTGAGAATGTGAGTGAGTGAGTGAGTGAGTGAGAGAGTGAGTAAGTGAGAGAGAGAGAGTGAGTAAGTGAGAGAGAGAGTGAGTAAGTGAGAGAGAGAGTGAGGTTGAATAAGTAGAACTGAAAAACAGAGAGAGAAGCCCAGGTCACCAAGAAGCCCAGAACGGGAGGCCTGTTGCTGCCTGCAGCAGAGTTTGTCTCTGGAGAAAATTAATAAGACACAAACCAAATGCCAACCAAAACTAAACAAACAGCTGTGATCCCATACATATTTAACAGCCATGACCGAACGTCAAGAGCAGTGGCCTGGATACAGGGGCTCTCACCCAGACCATATGAGCACAAAGAGAAGAGACTGGATGGGATTAAGGATGCGAGAGAGAGAGAGAGAGAGAGAGAGAGAGAGAGAGATCAGTCAGTATAAGAACAACCAGGCAGCACGTGAGCAGGCAGAAGGCTGGGAATCACACTGTGAGCAGCGGGTGAGTGGCAGTGAGGATGCTCTCGCTCCTGGGCGTTTGTCATGGGAGTGAGGGGCTCTGGCATGGCTGATGTGCTCACGGCTGGAGCCTGCAGAGCTAGAGCAGCCCGCAGCTCCCGCCAAGCACATCATCTTAATGAAGCTCCTCCCCTGGGTGGTCTGTGCAGTACAGCTGCACTGCTCCATTCGCCTGGCACTGCTGTACCTCACAGAAGGTCCTCCTCATAACGCAGGCACTGCCAGCCCGCTTCCCTCACACAAAGCTCCGCGTTCACGAATTTAATTATCCAAAGCTAGCCTTTTCTTTTCACTTCGAAAACAAATTTTTCTATTCATTTCTACGACAGTATTTATGCTCTGGGGGGGTTTGGGGGAGGGGGTGAGTTAGTAATATCGGAGGGACGGAAGCGGAAGGGACTGAGCCATATGGATTGTCTCTTCTGGGATTATAGGATTAGGCTATGCACTGTAAACTGAATGTTTTAAGCAACATCCCCAGAGAGGCTAGTGCAGAAGTATGGAGAGTCCCAGCATGTCCTGCAGGCAGCAGTCAGACTGTGCACACAGGTATGGCAGGCAAAGGGACAAGCCAGAGGACCATGGTGGGTGTTTTCTGGATTTCCAAATTAGCATGTGCCTGTTTTTCAGTTAAAAAAAACAAAACAAAAACACCTTCTTCTAATGAAAGCAGAGGATAACCAAGGTTCATGAGTTATGTGAAATGCCTCTGAATGCCTCGTTACATGGCTGCCTCTTGCTTAAACCTAATGGGTTGAAATGTAAGGACCCCATAAACCTACACTGTTGATATCTTGCAAGCCATTTTGAGGCCCAGTTAAACCAGGGGTGATGGCGGCTCTTGGCTACTTTTCGACATGCTCCAGTTCGCAGGTACACTTACTTGGGTGGTGGCAGGATGTAGCTGAGGGTGCGGTACAGGATGGTTCCGATGACGAAGTACGGCGACTCGTCGGATTCTGGAAGTGAAACATGAGCAGCACAGCTGGTGTTAAAGGAAGATAACTCTATATGAGACCACCCAGCCTTATTACTGCAAGACTCGAGGCGTAATGCCAAACGGTCGCTGAAACCGAGCCTCCGCAAGTAGCACACAAAGCAACGGTTAAAGTAACATGTGTGCTCGCCCACCCACATGCACACACGCATCAGTGGTAATGCTGTGAATAATCGTCATAGCAGCAGCTGTGGCAGGTGTTTAAAAAAAAAAAAAAAAAAAAAACTCCTGACATTCAGGTTCTATCATCCTGTTCATACAAGCACACAGAGAACAGTAGATAAAGCACAATAGACCAGGATTTAGGGAACTGCTGGGCAGGAGAACTTTTTGAGGGAGGCTGGGCAACGAGTGATCTTTAGGACTAAAGAATGAGAGAGAGAGAGAGAGAGAGAGAGAGAGAGAGAGAGAGAGAGAGAGAGAGAGAGAGAGAGAGAGAGAGATGAATTTTCAGCCATGCATCAAAAGCCCCTGTCCTTTCCTTTCTGGACAACCACAATTCATACTACTTTTTTTTTATTTTTTATTCTCCCCATCACAGGTCCACTTTCTCCCTTCTGAACCTTTTCATCACGACTTCCTTCCTCAAGGCCTTTTCTCCTGCCCCCGTACTGCCCATTCCACCCCTGCTTCTGTCTCGGTCAGTGAATATGTTTGTTGTCCACTGTAATTTGGTGGGAAAAAAGGCAGAACTCCATGGAATAACATCAAGTCATTTTGATGTATAATTTAGTAATGATTGTGTCTGAATCAGATGCAGAAAAAACAAACAAATAAACAAAAACGTTTGCTGACAGAAAATAATAAAGGAGTGAAAAGGGAATGTGATTAAAGTGCAGTGTTATTTTGATGCAGGACTATTGAAAACAATAGTCAGCAAGTTGTTGATCAGCAAGTTGTTGATCAATATCTAAAAATAAAACCCCTCATGTTATATGTGTTATTTGACAGCTCCACTGCAGACCTAACCAGAGAAGCTAACCTACAGGTTAAAGACCTAACCAGAGAAGCTAACCTACAGGTAAAAGACCTAACCAGAGAAGCTAACCCACAGGTAAAAGACCTAACCAGAGAAGCTAACCCACAGGTAAAAGACCTAACCAGAGAAGCTAACCCACAGGTGGGCCTCAAACATCCCAGAAGCCTTTCTACAGAGGATCAAGGCCTCAGTCAATCAAATGTCAGTCAATCCCAGTGCAGGTTTGGCTACTTGTTAAACTGGCCATGCTAAAGATAACAATAATGGCCCTGACCTGTTGCATGTCTGACAGATTCTGTAATGAGACTAACTACCACACTGCCTCCATTTCCACTGCCTTGAAACCTAGTCTGAAACGAGGGGGAACTTTGCAGGTGAGCTCTTCTGCTTTTCTATTCATTATCCTTAGAATCAGACAAAGTGCTGGACAAGGGCACATCTTATCACCCACGGAAGGGGGTGGGAGAGAGTAATGTGTCTACACAGGGAGGCACTGCTCTAGTTTATTACAGTATCTTCTCAGGTAGTTGGGTCCAATAGTTTAATCTGAGGTAAAAAGGGGCTGTCTACATCTGAGCTTCCTTGGCTGGAATGGCAACCACTTCCTCTATCTCAGTGTGGTATTCTCTGCATCTCTCCATGTCATTGGGAGGCCTTCCCATTTCTTTGACCTTGGACTTTGCTCTGTCCCACGTTCGCTCTTGAACCAGGCCTTTTCTTTCACTCTGACACTATCTATACTTCCCCTTTCATCTCCTCCTCTAGTACTTTAAGGTCTAGGCATCCTCCAATGATGTTAGCTTCCAGGCCTCCATCACCCCCCCCCCCCCCACCCCCTCGGTCTCATTCACCCTCGATCTGTGAAACGTGATCGATTTTCCACCCTCAGACCTCGGGGTGATTGAGGTGCTCAAGGGTTGAAGATAGAAAGAGATAGTGAAAGATACACTGACATAGACATGGGGGTGGGGAGAGCGAGAGAGGGTGAATGAGAGAGGGGTAGTCAATCTGGACAAAACCAAAGTTGTAATCTTCCAGAAAAAAAGCAAGATCTCAGAAAAAAAACAGGCACTCTAGGAAACACTGTCCTAGAACATTCATTACATTTTGAGTACCTTGGGCAAAAAAAATCAGCATTTTTGATCTGGGACTGAAATGCATTGAATGAAATGCAAAAAAAATGAAATGCACTAAAAGAAAAGAAAAAGCTTTCCATGAAATCAGAAAAAAAAAGACTACAAAAAAGACATCATAATTAGAATCTGGTTCCGCATTCCGAATTCTTCAGATACATGTTCAAAGAAAACACCATCTAATGCATGTAAAGCAGAATTAGGTCAATTTCCATTGATTCATAAATGGTCCCTAAAATTTCGTCAGAATTTAATTCCAGTAATCAAAATATAATACAGTATGAAGCGTGCAAAAGCCAAGAGCTCAGCCCTAAACCCAGTCCCCTCTGGAAACTAATACTGAGAAAAACTAACCAACTAACCCCTAACACACAGCAGCTTCAGTCCAATCAGTGTTAACCACGTAATCAAAAGAGCAAAGACGTCCATCTGGAACATTGGAACAATGACACCAAAACTCTGGAGTCTAAATGATCTGTCTGCTGGGTCCTAAATAAAGAATATGAATTAGCAGAATATCTACTGTCAGAGATCCACAGCAGAGACAGATTCTCACCAGGCAAATGTATAAAAACCCTAGCTGCCTAGAGAAACCCGGAGACAGCGTGTTCACTGTGAGAACGTTGAAATCATCAAGATAGAACAGCACTTTCTCCTTCACTATGAAAAATTCACAAAGATTCATCAAAATTTCACAGTGAAATTGAAGCGTTTATTCCCAAATTTTGACATTCCTCTCCAATTAAAAAAGACAAATTGTGCTTTGTGAAGGCAACAAAGCAGCTTCCTGCAAAATATGTGGCAATGTATCACAAATGAGTAAGAGTGATGCTACTAGTGCACAGACCACACCTCTCACTGTATATAATAATGATCTCTCCTGCTAATGCATTTACTGTTATTATTATTATGCTATTGATGGTAGTACACAGACCACACCTCTCACTGTATACAATAATCTCTCCTACTAATACATTTACTGTTATTATTACTGATGTCATTGTATTAAGTTTATTAAAATTTACTGTGCCTTTTTTTTTTTTTTAACTTTTATTGTTATTTTGTTACTTTTGACCATTAGTACAATTACCAATAGAGGGAGAGAGGAAAAAGAGGGAAAGAGAGATTGAGAGGGAAAAGTGGAAGAATGAATGAACCAAAGGATGTGAACTGAATGATAATCCCAGGCAAGATTACACCTCTGAAACTGATGACCTAGTCCAATCCAAACAGCTGACACAAGGAGGTCTGAAATATGGGCCCAGTAGCAACTCAAACTATCTGAGTGTGAGATGGCGCTTGGAAATACATCTACAGTGCAGCCATTTCCATGGGAGTGAATGTGTTAGAAGAGAACCCCTCCAGTAAACAAAAAGCCAGATATGCCACTTACCATCAGAGGATAGAGTGAAGACCTCTTTGGGGATGAAGAGTTTGTCATCTGCTAAGCGTGCCCAGTCCTTCATACCCCTCCTCCCCTTCATGGGGAAGTTTATGTCACTGGAGACGGCTGAGACCGGCTCTCGCTGGATAGTTATTACTGACAGGAACAGAAAGAGAAATAAAGACACAGGGAGAGAGAGAGAGAGAGAGAGAGAGAGAGAGAGAGAGAGAGAGAGAGAGAGAGAGAGAGAGAGAGTAACAGAATGAGGAATAGATAAGGAAAAGGAGAGATAACAGACAGAATAGAGTGAGAAAGCTGAACAACCAAACAGGATCAGACAATCAAGTCAAGCTCGCATGACTACAAAGTACAGTATTGCCAAAACACAGTTTACTTTTTTTTTTTTACATTTTACTGTTTATTATAAAATAATAATAATAATAATAATAATAATAATAATAATAATAACAGAGGTTACAACATTATAGACATCTAACAAGCCATAGGGCATTAACAAAAAAGTCTAAATTGCTAATATGAAAACATATTTAGCCATCACCTCATGTCAAATAAACATCTTTCAAAGACCTAAAACAAGGAGACTTAATCTTCATATTCAATCTTTCTTTCTACCTCAACATATTTCTGAGTTACTTACTGAGATTAGTGGTAACAACTAGAAAGCTCTGGAAAGGTTTCTGAGCCTCGCCAATGAGATGGATGAAGTCTTCTAGCACATGCATTAGCAGAACTGCACCTGGAGAGACCTGCGGAGAAAAAAGAGAGACGGTCACCCAGCGCGACCATACCATCCCTCTGGCGAAGGTAAACACCTGCTGCTGCTGCCTCTCAAACAGCGGCGAAGAAAAGGCAGCCAGCGGCCGCTGCTGGTCCCCCACACAAACCACGGCGTGATATTAAAACCATCAATTCTCCTAAACAGCACCGCTCCTTTAATATGGCCGCATGCTGATCAGCAGAGCCGCCGCACTGGTGAGTCAGAGGCGTGACTAGCGGAAAACGGCTGGGAGACTTTCGACGGGATGCATCCTTCTCTGCTTCTGCGCTTGATCTCCACATCACCACCTGCATAAATATCTGCGTGGGCTTTAATCTGCATGGCATCTTTTGTTGTAAGGGACAGTGTGCCACGTCTACGTTTCAGTGTGACGCTCAGGAGGTTAAAGACCCCGTTTCTAGTGGGAGTTTTTTGCCGTTTCGCTACACGTGTGACTGGAGGAGCTCATGGACGGCAGAGGAGCGTCTTGTGGTCCCGCTACAGGGGTGAAGGGCCACATGACCCTGGGCCTCATGACCCTGGGAGGGAAAAGAGCATTTTATACCATTTATCAGCTCAAAAATATTTTTTAATTAATTTTATCATGCTGCATATTCTGGTTTATACAGGTCTCACTGACCTGCATTAATTTAAGATCTTTGACATGTATAGGACAGGGCTTGAGGCTCATTGTATGCCTACATTATTAGGGGCAACAGCGTGTAGATTTCTTGGATTTTCTTGGGGGGTTTTTGGGCTGATTTCCACTGATCTGTCTGTGGATTCGTGTTTTGGACTCAGTAGGACACACTGTTGCATTACTAGTCCAGTTAGTCTACATACAGGACGAATGCAGGGTACTGGTGCTGACTCAGCTTTGTTTACCCACACAATATACATACACACACATGCCAAGATACAGATACATAAACACACACACACACACACACACACACACACACACACACACACACACACACACACACACACACACACACA
>JAOYMR010000004.1:16396838-16407190 GCA_025802075.1 Tenebrosternarchus preto | reverse complement strand
GTGAGAGAGAGAGAGAGAGAGAGAGAGAGAGAGAGAGAGAGAGAGAGAGAGAGAGAGAGAGAGAGGGAGAGAGAGAGGCAGGAAGAGCATGTTACCCATACTCCCCTCAACCATTTCCATTCTACCTGCAGTTTATAATCACCCTCTCTTTCCAAAGGAAGGCTGCCTGTTTTCTATCAAACTTTAGGGCAGATAAAGAAAACTACAGGAACATCAGGTTGCCCCAAAAATATGCCCCAAGGGCTTTAAGCTGAGTGCACCTTTTTCTCAAATCTGAAATGGCACTATAAAACCTTGCAGTATGACAACGATCATAGAATTCCCTCTTTTCAGGAAATGTGTATTTTTCTTCCGTGTGAGATTGTTGCTGAGAACAAAGAGCAAGACTTTAAATCTTGACCTGAACTGAACCTTTTTGGTTCAGTCTGTTAGAATGTCTGTTAGAAACTATTTGTAGAGCAATTTTGTCACAAAGCAAATGTGCAAGAGACCTGCAAGATCATGCAACACTGCATAGTAGGCAAGTATGCTGGGATACACACAAACAAATACAGACTCAAATCTCCACTAAGAAATGCCTTCCATGGAAAAAAAAAAACTGTAAGCTGCTTCGGATTCATGACTCTGAGGCTGAAATAACAATGACGTTGGTTATTCAACTTGTCTAAAAAGAGATTCTCATGGCCCACCATGCTTCACTGAGTATCAGGAATGTCTATTAGTGTGACTTGACCCTGCCTTGCCTTAATTGCCATGAGCGAATTGCATGTCACCACTGGCCTTGCAGCATGACAGTGGATAAGATTTGAATATGAGAAAGGTGAGATGGTGTTGATCTGAGGAAACTCTGGAGGGTGAGGTAAGGGATCTGCTCACTGACAGGTTGTAATCACTGTCAATCAAATGGCACTCGGGCAGATTGGCTGGCCTGTTCATTTGTGCCGCCTCAAATCAAAGACAATCATAGTGATTGGCCATCACCCCTAACCCTTCAGTTGGCAATGTAATGGAGGAACTCGATGAGGGGGACTGTTTAAATTGAAACCAAATTGAAATGTAACAGGCAAATGATTTATTGCTCATCTCAGCGAGGTAATAACTAATCTGGAGATTCACATCCTGCCTCTAAGGCGACAGGAGTGCTACCTATGCCAGGGAGTCAAAAGACACAAGCAGGTGCACACACATCTGTGTATTTGTTTAAACACAGCTAGCCAAGCCCACCTCATTCTTTCTGAGTTGGGTGGAAGCTGGGCGGGACATTTCCCATCTGTGAAGGCAGAATGAATAAAATGAACACAAAAAAGGGGGTGAAAAATCCTAAATGCATTACTGCAAAGAGAGAGAGCTTACTGAGAGAAAGACAGAGATAGAGATAGTGAGAGATGGAAAGATAAAACAAGGATAGAGAAATGGCAACAAATAGAAACTCCTAGGTTATAAATAATGCTGTCTGCTGTCTGATACTGGGCACCTAAATATTCTGTTCCTGTTTGAAAGTGTGGCTTTCAATGTTAATCAAAATGGCCTCCTCTTTAGGGAGATGTTAGGCAGATGCTATTCAATTATATCTAAGTGCCAATAGTCATTCCCAATAACACTCCTACTACCACCTCCCTGATACATGTATATTTGATTTTAAACTATAGATGAATGAGAACTTTATTAAATTGATAAGACTAAGATTATGCTCTGAGTCTCCAGATTGTCGAGTTTTGCTACAATTGAAGGTGCGACTCTTGAACCCACCCAAGTTTTCAGAAACCTTGGCATCCTTCTCAATTCTATGGTATTGTTCTTGAATCCTATATCTCAACCCTAACTAACTCTGATCTTGCGTGTCTATTCTTGCCCAGCTTCATCTTTGCTGAAATATCCAAACAGGCTTCACTTTATTCAAAAATCAAAGTATATACAGATGCTCACACATAGGAGCAGCAAACTGGAAGAGAAGATCAGTAGTCTGCCAGAGGAAAACAGCTGACCACAAATCAAACAGGGGGCTAATGACAGAACACAAAGGCTGTGAGAATTAATGGCAAAATGAAGAATGGTACTAACCAGGGCACACAGCAATGTTGCAGAGTTTGGTCTGCACCTCTGGCCCATTGCAGGCCTTGCCTCCATGCTGGGGGGCCACACAGCTCCTGCTCCGCATCCGAGAGCCACGCCCACACGTGACTGAACAAAGGCTCCATGGAGACCACTCCTCCCACAGCCCATACACTGCAAACACCAACAAATTCACCAGCAGGTTGATGAGACAAGATGGCACGAGGTGGGGCAAAGGCTTCCAAAGGAGCTAGAGAGAGCCAGCAAGAATCCAAACTCAACTAGCAGAACTCCACCCAGCTAGAGGAAAAGAGTTCTGGGACCACTCACCATACTGGAACTTCTCCCTCTTCTGAAGCCCTACCTGTTTGTTGAGAATGCCGACAGAAGGTTGAATGGAGGGCAGTATAGTAAAGGCTTATGAGAAGAAATGGAATATGAAACCGCATGTACAATTGGGATGAGAACACTTAACTTGCTGGAATGTACCATAGGAACTAAGGATGGCATGGACCAGTGATGCACACCTTCTAATTGTGATGTCATCATTTGTGTATGTTCCTATTTTTTGTATATGCTTTAAATTGTAGTAGTAGTAGTAGTAGTATGTCAAGTGAAGTGCATTGTATGCATTTTAGACTAGTATCCAAGGCTTGGTGTAGACATGCCTTAATGTGACTCCAAGGCTATCAGAGTCGACAGAAAGAGGCACAGATGGATGTGAAATGCAGCGTAATGACAGCAAGTGAATGGTGAGCTGCTGGATGTGGGAGTGTGGTGGCACTTGCCAGAGCACTGCAGTGCAACAACAGTTAAAACAGCCCCAGCCAGACGAGTAACCACACGAAAGAACTAGCTGACCGAGAGGGCACACAGCAGCTTGCTCATCTCTGCAGCTCACTTAGGGCTGAGACTAGCTTAGTGAGAGCAGTGCACAGCAATCGCTACATTACCAATGCAATACAATGATAGTTCAAACTCGCTTCTCTGTGCTGTTGTGCCAGTCAGAAATGGATCAGGGAAGATGAAGCATGGAGTGATGAGAAGGAGAAATTTAGAGGGAGAAAAAGGGGTGCAGAAAAAAGGGAGCGATGGAGACAGAGAGAGGGAGAAACAGAGGAGGAGAGAGAGAAAGAGAGATGGCAAGGACACCCTGAAAGAGAGATGCAGGCCAAAAAAAGAAAATCTTGAAGGATAGAAAGATTTGATGAGATGCTGAGAGTTGTGAGAGATGGAGAAGATTTAGACAAGGGATAGAGATCATGAGAGAGGGAGGTGGAGAGAGGCATAGTTTTTTAAGGAAGACTGGGAGAGACGGTTTAGAGAGAGAGGGAGAGATAGCTGCCCTCCACTGTGTTGAGCAGGGATGTAGTGTGAATTATGTATGAATGATGAATAATTGATCTCACTCTGTAGTGCAAAAGCTCAAAGGACCCATGGCTCAACTGCACACAGAGCAGAGAAAAGCTCACATGAAGTGGATGAGCAAGAGAGAAAGGAAGAAGGAGTGATGAGAGAAAGGGAGAGAGGGAGAGAGAGGGTGATGGATAGCTGGATGGATGGATACTTGTTGCCTAGGCAGCTCAAAATCAAAATAATCCAGCAAAAAAACACAAAAAACAAACGTTATCAACAGAAAGATATTAACCTAGTATCAAACAATAAAGAGTTGAAAACAACACACTTTGATTTTTGTTTATATTTGTTCTTGTAGTAATTAATTGTTGTCTTAGAACAGCTCGCTTAATTGCGAACCTTTCTACAGACTGCATCTAGGTACTGCTTCTACAATTAACTCTGTAAATATTAAATGTCACAAGATGTTTGTTTGGTTTCAACCCAGCAGATAGGCTTGGAAACACTGATGACTGGCTGCTTGGGAGAACTGGTGGTGCAGGCTCCTGGCAACAGATCACTGCTCGAAGGTGTGGCCAAGATACTCGCAGCATCTGTACAGTCTACATTACAAACTGTGTAACCTATCAAATAAATGGCTGTATAACCACCACCGATCGCAAGATCTAAAGCATGTCTATCCTGACCTGACAGAGGGTAAGACTTCTTTCTCCGGAAGGTGGACAAAGTGTGAGTGAGTATATATGTATGAGAGGGTGGGAGAAGGATGACAGAGAAAGAAGTTAAAGGAGACAGTACAGAAGAGTGGCATAGATACTGGATGAGAGAATAAGAAAGGAAGAGAGGAAAAAAAAACAGAAAGAAGAACAGGGAGAGAGCTGGTCTAGCAATTCCACAGAGTAGAATTTAATTGCGAAAAGCTCTTTCATAACTCCAGGATCCTACTAAAAATCTACAATACCACAAATCCCCTGTGGGTTTTCATTCTACCCATTAGCGGGGCATTTCCTGCTGTATTTCAGCCCCAAACCTGATGGTTAAGTATTCTCATGACTCAGACAAGGCTCGAAAGAGCAGCAACTAGGCATGTGCTGATATACCGTAACATTTCACAATGTTACGATGTTACAGACGTAAAATAACGTCATCATGGACACTTCAAAATATCGTCATTGCGTTTAAATAAAAGCTGCATGAAACACACAGCAAGGCTTCCACGTGTTACTGTACTTACTGCTGTGAGAGAATTGCAAACATAAAGATAATTTCAGATACATGCCAGAAGGTAGAATGACCCAAGAAGGGTTTCCTCCATCCAATAAATAAATAAATAGATAGATAGATAGATAGATAGATAGATAGATAGATAGATAGATAGATAGATAGATAGATAGAAATAAAATTAGAAGTATGTAGGTATTTTAGCTATAGAAAAACAAACAAAGGCAGGTAATCAAAGGCTGCCAATATGAGACATACGTGGGGGAAAAAAATCGCCAGTGTCTACTAATGTGATAGAACATCTCCATGACAATGATCCGAAATTATTCTGCACGCTTAAGGTAAACATTCAGTCCCATTTGAACAGTGTGACACCGTTTTAAGTTACATTTTCTAACAATAGCACTTCCTCACTTCAACAGAGCAGACAGGGAAGGTATCAGGTCGGGTTAAATGAGTGAAATGTAGATCGGTGTTAATTCAACGTACATGCTGACAACGTTTTTTTTTTTCTCTCATCACAGTAGCATGGAAAGAAAATATCTGCACTTTGGCATATTTCATAGAATATATAGAGACTATCATCACATTGTGATAATCTCCACTCAGTTCACTATAGAGTAAACACTTCAATGTGCTTTGCTTAGCCAAAGAGTGGCTAAGTAACAGTAACAGTATGACGAGAAACTTTAGCACGGTAGCTAACAGAGGAAGACCTGTGTTGACACTGTCAGCAGCAGATTCTGTAGTGATGAGTTTAAGTTGGTTGGTAAAGATTCAAAACTTAATTACTATTGACAGGACAAACTTATGCTGTGCTGACAGGCCACGATGTGTAATTAGGCTGTATGTAGTAGCTAACATAGCGATTCATTGTCCTGTAGCCTATTTTAAAAGATACTGTGACTGCACTATAATTATCAGCATGAATCATCATGATTTGTGGAAAAATAATAATAAACAATATTGCTAGTGCATGAGCTCACTAGGAAACTGATACACAGGTGTGTATCAGTTTCTATCTTTCATGCTCAGTATTCTCAATTTCCAGTTGTTTCCATCTGTATTATACTCATTCATTCTGCCTCATTCATGTGTACTCTACCTCGTGCAGTCCTGTGATGTTTGCACTGAGGTAGGTCGTTTGTGTTTGTTCTGTTATGATAAATTGTACTATTCTTTAATCATTTAAGCACTGATCTGTAAAAGTTTACCTTCTACCTCTGCCAGTCTGTGTGGAGTGTAGTTTTATTTGTACTTTAGAGTGAGCAGTGCCATTTGACTATTTATATTATTTGTTTACAGATTTAATCTTAAAGTTAAAAAAAAAATACCTAGTACCAACACAGTGGTGCTTGTTTCTGCACTTTATTTTTTGCTTTGTTTTATTTACAATATCGTGATAATATTGTGAATCGTGATAAAAGGCGAGGTAATTATTGAGATACAAAATTTCTGTATCGGCACATTCCTAGCAGTGACAGTCAGCTTCATCCCTGTTGTTCTGTACCCTTATGGGAGGAGGGTCTCTGATGAGTCATAGGTTTTAAAGGGCAAAAGCAAACAGATAGCTCCACCTTTTGGCTTAGTACTGCAATTGCCCCATTTGCCCTCAGATCAACTCTAGATGTTGCAAAGTCATATCCCTAGAATTATTGACAGAGACAACATGAAACGTTATAGTATAGCCCCCTCCAAAGAACACGTTACAGAATATGTTGGTTCGGTTGTGACGCCTATACACAAGCAAACATCATGGTTCTGACACACTGGTTTTATAAATTGATGCTTTTGGTTCAAAGAGAAACAAACACTCAAATCAGTAAACAAAAAATTAATAGATCAGAAACGTTTCCCCAAACTTAATTACTCAGGATCTTAAGTAGCAATAAATAATAATAATAATAATAATAATAATAATAATAATAGTATTATCCAAATAATCAAAGTCTCCCATTATGTCAGGACAGGTAATAATGACTGCATTTCTTTTAAAGGACTGAGATTTTATTTTCAAGAGCCCTTTAGCTTTGAATTCAATTTCTCCATTAAAAGGTGCAGACCAAGTTCCATTTAGATACTCTGCCTCTCACCTGAATGAGAGCCACACCATAATGAGAAACAGGGATGCACGACATGTCCTCATACACATTGTGAAGAGATGGCAGGCTTTCTTTAGATGAACATAAAAAGACTCATTTAGTAGTTGCCGTGCTGCAGGATGACTCTTTCCTTTGTAGGAGGGTAACTTCTCACATTACCCCTATCCAGAAAAGGAACCATATAACACATCTTGGTGCAAGAAAATATCAGTTGCATTTTATTTATTGGATTTTTCCCATAGCGTAGTGAGAAAGTATGATGGTGGGCCTGGTCATGTCACAAGAATGAAAGACAATTTAAAAATTATTTATTCAATACAAAATGGAGAAGAAAAAAAAAAATCTACGTCATGCTCCTGCATGTACCAAATGGCAGATGAAAGCACAGATCACCCCATGTAGCACATTTTGCTAGGTAACATTATGAGACATTCATTGGTAAAGTTCATTGGCAGAAATGCTCGTGATGGCCATGATTAAGCCAGAGCTGACGAATGCAAAGGCAGACAAAGAAAAGGTAAACAGCCTGAGGCAGGAAGTCTGCAGACCAAGGAGGAAGTCGCTGCTCCCCAAGCACTGCTATAATACCACCACCACAACCCCGAATAACTAGAGTTCTCAGGTTAAAAAAAAACGTAGCCATCATTCAATGGCTTTGCCATTTATTCTAAAACACAGCTTGAATGTAAAGATCTGAAGTGTGGAGCCAAGCTAACTGTACCCTAGTCATGGTTCAGTTCAAGCCTAGTGAATAACTTTAACCTCCTTTTCTATGCAATAACACAGTGGTTGTCCCTGAATTATAAACAGGGTACGAGGAATGTCAGTGTAAATCTCCTGCCTCTCTTCCACGGTGGAAAAAAAGGAAAACGAGTGACAGAGTTGGGTGCACAGCATGCCTTTGATGTAACACTGTGTTTAATAATAGACAACAGTGATGGAGCACCACTAGGAGAACTGCATTGTCTATTTGAATCAAACTGGCCTCTCCTGCTAATAATTACGTAGCTTGTTTATCTGTCTAATGCTTTCTAAATAAGATGAAATAAAGAGTATTTTAAACATTCAAATTCCTAGTATAAGCCTACTTTGTAACTTTTCATGCTTCTGCTTTTAAAAAGGTCAGTTTTCTTTGTATTCTGGGTACTACAATAATCTGCCTTTGCCTTTAAATCACATGGTACATTCCCTCCACTGACTACAAAAAACAAAAACAAACAAAAAAACCCCCAAATACATCAAATGCTAATCATGGCAAACAATACATCATCAAAGCAGAGGCAGAGCATATCAGTACTACTGCCTAATATAAAATGGCACATAAAAATTGAGTTCTCATTTGCATAAATCATCTTAAAACAATTGGTAATCCATAAAAGTCTTGCAAGCAGGAAAATTTACATCAGCTATTTAGCTATTTGCATCAGTGTCTAAAAGAACTAAAGACTCAAGCTGGTCTTGAGGTCATATGCTTCACAGTTTACCAGAATGGCTTCCAAAAGACTTTTTGTATCCAATATGAATATCCAATATTTGAATATAATTATATAGATGAGAACAATATCCAAATTGGACCAACATTATTCTTATTATACTACACAGTCCCAAAATACCCAAACACTGGGTACAATTTGTGTAGCATCACTTTAAAGAACAATTGAAGAACCAGTCTGTCTGTGTGTGTGTGTGTATTTATTATTTACAAAATAATATTTTGAGTTTTTTCCTCCACAACAGAGTTGTCATGCATTAATCCTTGATGTTTGTTGTGTGTATGCAGTATGGTTGTGTGAAGGAGGAAGGGGGTACTGTACCTGGGGGATGCCCTGGCTCACCTGGGCAGGTGGCGGTGTTGTTGCAGAGGCGTGTCTCTCTCAGTGGGCCGCTGCACAGCGTCCCATATGGAGAGGACACACAGGAACGGGTACGCACCTGCCAGCCCTGCCCACACGTCAGTGAGCACACGCTCCACTGAGACCACTCCTCTGCTGCTGGATCACCTACCACAAACAGAGAAGGAGGAGATGGGGAGGGAGAGAGAGAGAGAGAGAGAGAGAGCGAGAGAGAGCGCGAGAGAGAGAGCGCGAGAGAGAGAGCGCGAGAGAGAGAGCGCGAGAGAGAGAGAGAGAGAGAGTCGTATAGAGAATGGGAAGAACAAGAGTAAGAAGATTTAAGGAGCATATGCACAGGGAAGGGCAGTTTGAGTCTGCTGATGAGGTTAATAATTAAAATCTGTCACTGACCTCTACATAAATCAAGGCTTTCACCCAATTTCAATGATTGAAAAACTGCACACACATCAAAACCAGAACCAAAAAGAAATTGCAAGTGTCGCTGTCAGCTCTGTGCCGTTTGTTGATGAGAGTGAGAGCGTTGTTAAGTGAAGCAGACACAGTTCGGGTAGACGCCTGTTGCCCTGGACATAAATGTGTGCGAACCCTCGTCTGTCTCTCACAACGTCTGCAGCAGCTGACTAAGGCATTCTGGGAGGTGGCACAGGGACGATGCCCCTACCACCAGCCAGCCGTTGCCAGCCATAAGTGGGAAAGACAGAGCCTGTGGGCTTGACTTTCTAGTCTGTGAAAGCCTCGTCCTTGAACAGAGGCAACATCATGAAGTGAAGGGGCGAATCAAATTAATTGCATGTCTCATAATCGCATTACATTTTCATTTGCATCGTGGGTGAGTCAAGCCTTAGTCTTCACCACAGAGCCCAGGAGACAGAAGAGCATGAGGCTGCTAGCACTTCTGCAGCACCATCTCCTGGCAGACAGGGATCTGTTTTACAACATGGGTCAGGGGTCAAGGAGAGACAGGAGTGGTGTAAAGGGCCACTCACCTGTCTGAGCCTGGAATACTCCTGGCTGGTCAGCTGACCTTGGTCTTTGAGTCTTCACTTTTGGCTCATCATCATCAGGGTCTGTAAAAAAAATATTATGGCTGTTCTGATCAATACAATCATACAGTCTAATAATTCACATTAACTCACACAATGGCATCCATAAATAATATTTTATAATATTTTATAAATAAACTGAATATATGTATGCATGGCTTATGCAGTGTAAGAAATGGCAGATCTCAAGAATGGCATTCAAAATGTGAAGTACTGGTAACTTCTTCAACCAAAATGATATCAGTAGCTGCACAACTCTTTGAAGGTAATCTGGGTTATTCCTCTATACATTTCGGTTCATGTATAATTTTAGGATATCTTGATTCTAATGGGATTAAGAACTCTGATTTAGCAATTCTCATTTCCTAAACTGGAATTGATTAGTCTCTTAAACATTGCCATCTATTTAGTCTCTGAGGCAGCAAAGCAGCCCCACACCATTATGTTTCCTCCAACATGCCCAACAGTCGCCTCTAATGTTGGAGGGTACAAAGTATTTTATGCCCAGTATCTCCAAACATAATGGAGTGTCTCATCTGTCCACACAGCATCTCTCCACCATTAACGTGGAGCTTAAATGTGGTCTTTAGAAATGTGGTGCAGCGGTGTTGTAGAGAACTGTGGTTTACTCCATGGTTACCTCCTACTGAAATGTGGTGCAGCGGTGTTGTAGAGAACTGTGGTTTACTCCATGGTTACCTCCTACTGAAATGTGGTGCAGCGGT
>JAOYMR010000004.1:16381330-16396738 GCA_025802075.1 Tenebrosternarchus preto | reverse complement strand
GTTGTAGAGAACTGTGGTTTACTCCATGGTTACCTCTTACTGATTACCACTTCTGTTCAGTGTTTACAGGGATGAAAACACAGTTGTTGTGAAATGCAGTATGTGCTTGAAGAGCTTCAGCTGTCACTCTACAGAGCTTTAAGGATTCTACAACATGCATGCAACATTTCTGCCGCTTAAATAAAAATACATAAATAAACAAACAAGTAAAAAAATGCATCTTTGAAAAACCTTTTGTATTTGAATATTAGCTTTACTGTTCCAAGGTACTTCCAAGGTGATTAGTGCACAGTGATGGAATTCTGTTTTTTAGGACTCAATAAAACAGGTATTACAAGTGTTTGTGTTTTGTGTGTGTGTGTGTGTTGTTTTTTGGTTTGTTTTGCAACTGTAGCTGCCTTCAATGACTAATAGATCAGAAATGAATTCCTTTTATAAATCATAATGACTTGATGGGATCTTTAGCAGGACGAGGGGTTCATCTGAAATGCCAGTGGGACACCAGATTCGGCAAAGAGTGGAAGTGAGTAAAAACTGTGGTTGTACCAGCCACTCACGGGAACAAATGTTATGTGATTCTAATGAGGCTCAGAAGGTTCTTGATTAAACAGGAAATAGTTGTGGCTATACTCCAGAGTTAGTATATTAGTATTATGGATGCAAAATATGCTTCCTTTCTTTTGCTTTAATATTCTTTTAGTATGAACTCACTTTTTATTTCTACTGAAATCCTTGTTTCCTTGATGGATCTTGCAATCTGAGTGTAGACAGTGAGTGGTCTTATGTGAAGCAGAATTAGATATGGTTGTTCTCAAAACAGACCTGCAAGGCTACAAACAAATTCCCGCTCACATGATGGAATAGCAGATTTCTTGCCAAAGGGGCCAAAAAAAAAAAAGACAAAAAGGACCCTCAGAGGCACTTTCTAAATTACCACTCAAGACAAGTACTCCAAAGTTAATGGATGTTTAGAATAATTCAGAATCATGAAATGTCCCCAATAGGAACATAAAATCTTTTGTTCAACATGATTTATATTTCAGTGTGCGCTTACCCTAAAGCCAAATCAAGTCAAGAAACAAATCCACAAGGAACCAATTCTAACAATACTCTCATAAATATTACGGTATTCTAACAATACTCGCATAAATATTACGGTATCTTTATAATTCTCTTTCGCAAAACTGACCAAGTTGAAAGCAGCAGACCAGACATTAAAATGATGGACAAAGATACTTCGAGGAATTATCGCTGGCAAAACTGACCTCCTTAATTTAAGGCAAGGCAAGTCAATATTATTTGTATAGCACATTTGCATACTTAAAAGATGGTCGTTACATTGGAGAAAGATGCAATAAAAAAAGATTATCAAACAAGTTAAAAGTGCAAGTCTTCAAGATCATTAGAAGACATAGCAGAAAAGCTTTTATTCTAAATGTAGAAATTGTTTCCAGATGTATGTAGCATAAAAGCTAAATCCTGATTCAAGGTGTTTAGTCTGGAGTCCAGAAGATCTGTATCCATGAATCATGGGTTGGACCCTTTATAAACTTACATTTTAAGATTAACTTTGCCTCTAAGGTTCATGTGACCTTGAATAAGTCGTCTCTCTGAAAGAGAGGAGTGGGCTTGAGGGAAAACAGCAAGATGCCAAAAATATAACACACAGGCTGTTAACTCCAGAGAGATCCCCTATGATGACTTTGTCAAATGGGCTTGATTACCAACGTGCTCCTCCACTGGGGCCTACACTAATGTGCTTATGATAACTCAAACACGCACCCAGATGATCACGCTAATTTACTCTGACACGGGAGTGACAATAACAGTGTCAGGAAAGTCAAGGTTTGTTGCATCTCTTTAGCTTCCTCTCCCTCCCATGGTCCAGCCCCCAGTCAGGCTTTCGCAACTGTCCAAAAAATCTAATACAAAAATAAAATTAAAAAAAAAAAAAAACACCATAACAGCAAAAAGACAGACAGCAACTCAGAAACAAAGGACAGAGGTATATACCTCATCTTCACATTGAATACAAGGTCAGTAGTGTACATAGAACAGAGAATCCAGGCACAAAAACTCCTTATCAGTGTGAGGGTTAGAATACCTGCTCTCAGTCATGCTGGTACTCTAAAATCACACTGACCTCCATTTGCATTTTCAAAATTCTTACTTTTACTCAAGCCAAAGCCAATCAATAACCAATGCTGAATGTGTGGCTTATTCTCCTGCTCTGAGCTCTCAATGCATGTCTGATTATTTTATTTTAGGCATCAAAACAAAGTAAACTCAGAAAAAACAATTATGTTTATGCCTTAAATTGTATATTTATTCTAGGATGATATCAACTTCGATATGGACCAATCTGGATACCCTGTCTGTTTTTTCCCCCTCAACCTTTCACACACGGTGCTTAAATGCATAATACACATTTAACCACCATTTTTTTTTTTTTTTTACATAAAACAAAAAACATACACCATGTTCAATGTAGTTCACAGGTAATCAGGAAAACACCATTATTTAAAATGCTGCAATTACCAGTGAGCAAAGCAATCTGATCCAGGTGTAAACACTAAGTATAAAGTAAATGCTTGATTCCTCACGCAAAACTGTGAGCTTTAGAATAAATACAATCACAGATGTGCTCTCTCTTTCTGTTGAATTGCATCTTAAAATTTTGTGTCTTATAGTTTTAAAGTTTCCTCACCACCAAACTTGATACAATTATCACAAATTCCCACTACAGTACTAGTATTTTTTCCTCAGTACCTTTCTGTCATTACTTTAAAATACAAAATTCCACATCACTTTCTTAAACTGCAAGTGAACTTTCTGGAAAATAGGAACTAAAATTTTCTCTGTTTTGCAGTGACCACAAAAATGTTTTCATAGAATGTGTTTTCCTAGAATGTGCTCATCACTGTAATAATTCTTTTAAAAAGCTATTACTACAGTATTGTGTCTGGGTTTTTTTTTTTTGTTTTAGGTTTTTTTTTTTTTTTTTTTACATGAAAAGCCCTTGTAGATTATCTGAGAGGTCCTTCCACTAAGACTTTTAGCCATATGCCTCTAGCATCCCACAGTTTCCTGAATTCTCTGAAGCAGATGTCTTTAACAGCTGAATCTTCATTAGTGTGAATGACTGCTTTACAGTTCACCACCACAAACCATATAGTATCTATGCTACCGAATGCTGAATATCTTCAGAGCAGGCAGACAGAGGGGCTGCTGGATGTCATGTATTCTCAGGCTTCCACTGTCTGTGTGTGTGTGTGTGTGTGCGTGCGTGCGTGCGTGCACGTGCGCCTTTATTTCTGAGGCCAATGTTTTATGCAGTTAATTGAAAGACTGAACTGAACGACCCTCACCCCTGAGTTTGTTCCCTTATGTTGGAAATTAATGAAACCTTTTAACTCAAATTGAAGCTGTTTTAATTGCTCTAGCCTTTGAGAGTGTCCTTATTATATGCTGAGGATGAAGTGAGCCCCTTCCTCTGAAACCCCCTGAAATAATCAATACACAGTCTGGCCTCTGAAGAATGCTGACTTATAGTAACATTGACAACAGTATTTATGGTCAGGTACATAATACAACAGATGTAACATTTGTTAATGAGGATAAAAAAGATTTCTGGTGTAAAAGAAATTGGCTGTTTGTTTGGTTTGTACATAGATCCAGCTTTTGGAGAGCTTCAGTACCAGCCTTTAATTATAGACATTAGAATGGATGTGCATGCAAATCGGTAGCACTAATTTGCGGTAGCCTGGGAAGCACGCTTGGGTTTGTGATGTGGAAGCAGCAAATGGAAGGGCAGCTTAAGAAAAGTGCATTGATTCTGCCAAGGTACTGCTTAGTCTGCTGTAATAGGGAGTAGATAATAAGAGATGATGCTGTGTTTATCCATAAAGTTGTTTAATTATAAAAGTGCTTTTTGAAAATGTCTTTTTTTTTTGTTGTTTTTGTCATAGGTATTGTAACGTGCTGCTGACTGTTGACAGTAATTATCATGTCACATGTGGGAGTAATTGCCTGTTGTTTCATGCATCACTGAGACTTGGCCTCTGTACTGATCAAAATAACCATAAAATGTGTGTGTGCGCTACATTTCTGGATTGCAGAGGGCCAAAACATGAGGGTTTTGAAAATGCAAGAACATGCGAGTATGTAAAACATTTATGGTCAAGCCTAATAAACATTTCTAGGCAGCCTCCAGGCAAACTAGCACACAAGCCTGCCTTATTTAATGGAAAAGCTAGCAACACCGGAAGGTAATCTGTTAGCACTCAGTAGCTTAGCAACACAAACTAAAGCTTAAAAACGCTCACTCTACCATGGAATCAAAAACCTCCACGTAAACAAGCACACTTCCCTCTGTCTATGGTAGCAGTGAACAATTCATCCATCCCCCTCCGTACTAGTCTGCCACTTATTGCAGTAAAGCTTCTCAGTCTTTTACAACATTCCCATGGGCTGCAGATGACGTGTAAATAATACAAAGGTTCCACTTTATCATGCTGCACTAGGCCCGTCCCCATAAAACAGCCATAATCTGACCACACAGCACCCAAGACATGGGGATTTAGATGTAGACAAGACAAACAGCAATGAAAGCAAGCAAAAGAATCAATAAGGATAAAATAGGTGATAACTGACCTTTCCTAAGCTTTAGCGCTTGTTAGAATGTCTTGCAGCTTCTAAACCGCACCACAGTCTGGGACCTAGCATTACTTTCTTTCCTTTCATTCTTTTGTCCATCCTTTGTTCCCGTTTTTACCTTCTCCATTCTAACACTTCGTTGTCAGTACTGAGTAGTTTTATTATACTGTGCTTTTTTGCTGACATAAAAGAACCAAGGCATGAGGATCAGGTGTTGATAAAGACTTGAGCTTTGGGTGCACACGTGTGATGAGGAGGATGAAAGCGTATGTGTCCTTGCTGAGAAGATTATGTCTGACTCCATGCCATGAGTCAGACTAAGAAGCTGATTTACTCTGACTGTGCACATCCCCTGCTCTGGACACAACCTTGTAGCTTTATGAAAGAGAAGCTGAATGCTTCCCCATATGTTGGTTCTTTGACATGACCGAGTCATTTTAGTGATGCATGGGTGTTTGTAATTTCACTAACTTACTGGACACTGCAAGACTTCCATTTCCCTACCCCCTTCTCTACCGCTCTCTGTCTCTCCTCTAGCGCTCTGTCCCTCCTCTAACTCCTCTGTCTATTCCATTACTTTCCCCATCCTTCTCCCTTCCCCATTTCCTCCCTCTAGACATCTTCCCTCCCCTCTTCACCCCTCCCCTCTCTCTACCCATCCTCCATCCGCTCCCTTCTCTATCCATCTCCTGTCCCCTGTCCACTCCCCTCTCTCCACCCATCTCTGGTCCCCTCACCTCTCTCTACCCCTCCTTTCCCTTTGCTTCACCCTTCTCCCCTCTCCATCCCATCTATACCCCATCCCCTCCCCTACCTCCACCCCTCTCCCCTCAGCACTCTCCACCTCTCTCCACATGATTATCAGGGTCTGCAGCTCAGAGAAGGTGCTCTGGCTGCAGTGTGCAGCGCAGTGACATTCAGTATTTTTCAGTATATGCAGATACTCACTTTGTTCCTTTAACCACCTTTTCAAACAGTCAAGTATGTGGACATTACAATATAGTAAGAGAAAAAAAGAGATTGAGAGAGACAGAAAGAGAGAGAGGGAGAAATAAGACTGGCGTAAAACCAGCTTTCAGCTGGACAAAGATTGGAGCTAAGAAAGAGGATTTAGTGGTTTGCCAGATCGAGCCAAAGTCATTCTTTGTTGTACAGGGCCAGGATTTAGAAAGTGAGAGAATGATACAGAGGGAAAGAAAGAGTGCGAGGATGAGAGAGTGGAAAGGAGAACGAAAGAGAGAGTCAGAGTGAAAAAATTGAGTGGGTTGAGAGAAAGAACAAATACACGGATTTTATCACAACAGTGTAGAGAAAGATAAGGATTTCATATTTATCAGCAGGGCCACAGGGGGGTAAACTCTGCGTGTGTGTGCATGTGCCTGAGTGCGCATGTGTGTTGTGATGCTCTGGCTTTGATATCTCTGATGTATGTGTGTGTGTGTGTGTGTGTGTACTTTTGGTTAATATGCAAATGATGCAGTGTGAACAGTAGGGAAGTCATGAGGATGTGATAGTATGTGCCTAAGCATTCTGCATAATAAAGCAAGTATTCTACAGTCACATTCACATTGCTTCATGCTTGTGTGTGTGTGTGTGTGTGTGTGTGTGTGTGTGTGTGCGGGGGGTGGGGGGGCAGTGGTGGTGTGTGCACATGTGTGTAAGAGAGAGATCACTGTGGCTAGAGCACTAGACGGCACTGAGCAAATTGATCTTTTTTTTTTTTTCTTTCTTTTTTTTTTTTTGTTCCCAGGGATGCTAGCAGACACAGAAATGACTTTGTCTGTCTGTCTTCCAAATGGGAGCTGTGAGCCATGGCTCTCCCACTCTCCCCACAGTCTTTAAAGCACCATATCAGCTGATGAAGAAGGGCTGAAATGGACTCTCCTATGAGCCTCGGGGCAGCAGGCTTCAGGAGAAGCTCCCTCCCAACCACCACCAAGCTCACACCTCAACAGAAGCAGGAGATCAAAAGGAAAAGGAAGCGCAGAGGCACATTTTAGAGCGAGCTTGGATGGGATGACCTTCCACGTGCACACAGGCACATTTTTAAGGTGTGTTTATGCTCGTTGCTTGGGTTCCCTTAGTCCAGATTAAACAACAAGAAAATGATACACTGTTGCATTTTATCCTGGTTTCTTAGCATTCACACTCACATATTTGAAAGCAAAGCAAAATAAGATGAAAAAAATTACACATTTATATGCACGTATGACATATTTTGCAAGCCAGTCATCAGAACGATGCAGCACAGTGGGCTTTTAATGCACTTATTGGGGTTGTGGACGCCTGCTGGTATTTTTACCAACTGAAAACACAAGAAGTGGTTAAATAGATAAAGGAGACAGAACAGATCCTGGAACTCCTCTTCTCAACGTACTCTGTTTTCTCTGGTATGTGATCACTAAACATAGTAGTTTAACATTGTGTGAGGATTATCACAATGTCCCTACTTCAATTCAATTCGAGACAATACAATTAAATTGAAGTAGGAAGTATGTATGTATAACTATGTATGTCTTGTTTTAGTAGAACTGAATAAACTTTTTTACTCTACTCCTTTAAATGGCTTAGGACTTGCTCCCACTGTTCTGGTTCCCTCCTATCATCTAACTGGAGTAGATGCAGCATTGATATATAGCAAACTAAAGATGCTTGAGAGCAACACACACTACTTATTTACATACATCTTAAATCAAGGCTTGTTAATGACATTGCTCAAAGGGGAAAAATCTGACTCCAAACCTTTCTAGACTTTCAGCACGATTGATGTCTTCACTGTATCGAACCTCTAATGCTTTTAACAAGTCACTCGAGTCAAGCAATTTATAAGATTGTACCAAGTCAAGAGGGCAATTTTGTTGTTTGCTCCTCAGAACAATTGTATACGAGTAGGTGAAAAAGAGAAGGAAGTATAAAGGTGGTGAAAGACAAACAGAGAGAGACGGAGAGAGAGAGAGAGTGGTATGTTTGATCAGTATTGACTACACTCCCATTGGATTTGACAGTACATCAAAAATAACAGACGACATCAGGGGTCACTTTTTCACCTTTTCCTTGATAGCACAAAGCTCTTATCTGAATATCTTATCTAAATACACAAGTTAAATTTAGTTTAGCCATCAATCACATATAGATAATCAAGACCTCAGCTCCAAAAGGTTCATCACTTGTGGATAATCAACACCTCACCACTGAAAGGTTCATCACTTATGCACTGTGGCTTGCAAAGTCAGTGATATAAATTAAAGACATGTTATGTCTAACCACAAAATACTAATTAGCATTTTCTAATTCCCACTTCATTTCCCATTCCTCATTAAAACATGAACTTTGGCCTTTGTATTTAAACACACACATCATACCCAATGGAGCCTACACAATGAGACTTGAGCAGCTTGCTTCCTTAAGGCCGTCCGTGTGGAATGAGGAAAATTGCAGGTTGTAAAAACCCTTTAGAGAAATGGTTATATATCCTTCTCCTTCAGAGCCTTGGTTGCCAGTGGCAAAGTTTTTCTTAGCCTGGCCCCATGCCTGCCTGAGCCCAACAATGGGAAGGCCTTATTAGCAAAGCGATGGGAATCATAAAGTGCTCCTCAAACTGCTGCAACCAAATCCTTACTCCAAACCCTTACTCCAATCACTTCCAAATCCTTACTCCAAACCCTTACTCCAAACCCTTACTCCAAGCACTTACTCCAAGCACTTACTCCAAGCACTTACTCCAAGCACCTCCAAACCCTTACTCCAAGCACTTCCAAACCCTTACTCCAAGCACTTCCAAACCCTTACTCCAAGCACTTCCAAACCCTTACTCCAAGCACTTTCTCCAAATTCTTACTCCAAGCACTTTCTCCAAACACTTGCTTGAAATTATCTGTATCTTTCTATTCCAAATAACTTATCAAGCTTTTATAATGTACCTGTTTTGAGCTAAATTCCAAAAGGGTCATGTTGCTGCTGTTAAATTACTTTCCTTAATGATAATAATATTCCTGTAATAAAATCAATCCAGTTTCATATTGGTTTATAGTACACAAACATTAGAGTAAATAGTTTACTAAATAATTAAAGAACCTGAGGCCAAACACTGGAAGTAGCAAATGCTTTAACTCTTGCTGATGGCTGCATCTGTTATTTACATACAGTATATGAACACTGGCTAAATGCTCTCCTTCAAGGTATCATATGAGCAATATCAATAGTTATGCCAGACATGCAGTTTTGAATATCTGTAGAGCCAAACGACAGGATCCACTGTAATAAATATTGCCAACTGGATACTTAGTAGCTTCCTAAAGTTAAGAAAACAAACAAACTAACAAACAAAAAAAAAAAACTGTACAATACAGCCAATTATGTTAGGCTTTTTTTTCCTTCTGAGCATCATTGTTTGAGTCAATCTTGCTCATTGCTCTTTCGTGATTGGCTCTCTGGAACCATGTGAATGCACATTCACTGAAAATTAGAGAAGGACAGAGCATGAATACTTTTCAAAAGGTCAAAATTGCAAAGAGCATTTAATGCAAAATTGCAAAAAAGCATTTTCTAAAATCCAAAGATAAGAAAGGCTACATCCACTGTTTTTCTTCAGAGTTTTCAGTGCACAGGATAATTTTACAGAAATCAGATGCTCAGGTATAATTGCCTCATAATAAAAACATAGATTGACGTATTCCACGAGTTTGAATGCAGTCCAAATATAGCAGCATGATTCGGCTCTATCTGTGGCCCATTTGCAGCTGTTCATCTAGAACTAGGCCTATGTGTAGAATGGCTTTAATATTTGTTTTTAGCCCCAATCCAGTCCCAAGAAGGCAGTGTCCAGAGGCTGGCAATGTGACCGCATTGCTAATTCTCTAAAGGGGGTACATGGCATTATGAGAGGACACCACCTTGGATGTTGCCATGGCAACACAGCATCAGGCTGCTGTGTGAGAAAGTACTGACACATGGGTGAGGAGCTAATAAATGGCTGGTTTAGACCTACCAGAGGCACTTCATGCTGTGTGTGTGTGTGTGTGTAATGAAAGAGCTGATGTCAGGCTAATGCAAAGGTGAAAGGTGTGAAACAAAAGTGTGGACCAACAGTCTGGCTTGAGTGCATATGTGTGAAGCTGTACTGTACATGCAAAGACCACTATTAGAGATGTGAAGAAAGACAGACATGTGTTTAAGTTGTTGGCTGCATTCAAATCATTTCTTGAAGGTGTATTGTTTATATGTTGTTTGTTTGTGTGTGTGTGTGTGTGTGTGTGTGTGTGTGTGTGTTGTTTATATGTTGTATATATGAGTGGGAGGGTGGCTCTAGTGACATTATCAGACTGACCACACAGATTGAGAAAGCTGTGTGAAGCATTTACATCAGATATATGTTCTACTTTCATACACTTTGATCCTTATTAAGTATTCTGACTGAGGTGAGAGTACTTAAAACATGATGAATTAGACCAATCAAAGCAAAAGAATCTAAATGGACTACAGAAAGCACCAATTGCGAGGATGTTGTATGTAAAGCATGTACTTGAGGAGAATTCACAGTTCCATGCATTGTTACTTACACATCTCAGAGATTATGTCTATGCTGTCCAGGTCTATAAGCCTCTTACAATGTACTTTGTACTCTCTCTCTACTCCGCCCCCTGTTTGGGCTAAACGTGGGACACTTCTTGGACAGAAGTCAATGGTGAGTCATAGGTTAAGGTTAAGCCAGGTTTAAACAACACTTCTGTCCATTTGTTTTGCTAGAGCAGAGCAACCTTTTCCTCTTATGCTTACGTAGGTATCAAAGACAGCTGCCTGACATACTGACTGATGTTAGGGGTTGAATTCTCTTCCAGGAGAAAGATACGGTGGTTTCTATTTTAATTTGGTTGATCTGTAGCTTCTAATCAAACTATTTATTCAGTAAGTGGAGTAGCACTTCATTTAGGTCAATCACTAGGTATCCAGACTAAAGTACCACAAAAAAAAAAGAATGACCACAGACCTCATTTTCAGCATGTCATACCTTATATATTTGATATAAAAATTAGTTCATCAGGCCACCAACAAAGCCAAAGGGATTATAACAGACCCAAACAGTCACATATGAGAGATAAAGGAACAGTTTAAGGGAGCAGACTGTATGTCACTGTACTGCAGGCCAAAGCCTTTGTGCAGTGCTCTGTACCATGACCATCATATCAGACTAATAATTTCATGTCAGTGTTTTCCTTGCTCTGTACTGCCAGAGACAAACTGCTGAGTCAAGCAGAGCCACCTTGATCCATCATCAAACATCCCTCACCACAGTGACGGCAGGTAGCAAAATCCACTGAGCTCACGGGGAGAGCCCCCAAGGACTGGCAGCACGCCTTGAACCCTTAACATTAGGACCTTAGCAGTCAAGGAGGATGGAAATGAACTTCTGGGTTTGATCGAGAGTCCCCAGGTGACCAGAGTGGGAGAAGCCTGAGAATTGAGAGCAGGTAAGACTACAGAGCCCAGATTTGTGGCAAAGGGACGTGGTTATTTAGGAGGTGAGATGTATGTGCTGTGTGTTAACTGCTATACTGTACCCTGGCTGTTTAAAACAGGAAAAATGTTCTGATGTTTAAGATGGAAGTATCAAGCCCCAGGCTGTGAGAATGCCTTCGGTTTGCATGAGGCGTGCAATTAAGACCACGGGTTGACAAAGCATGACTGGTGTCTGAGAACGTGATATAACTGGATTGCGAGTGTTGAAGTGGCAAAAGCATAAACCAAATTCCAAATCCTGCTTCCGAAGCTTTGCTGTGGAATAAAATAGATGAGAAGTGCAGTGTACATGAAGCACTACGTATGTGGGTATATGATTTGTAGCTCATCACAAAGACCTTTTCTCTCACACCTGCTGAAACGGCAGAGTATCATGGCCGTTTTTGCGGAGGAATTAGATCACACGTTCGCAACGATGCCCTAGATTCTGTGACTGAGTCTCAGCGGCCACCGGCATTACGGTTAGCCGCTTGGCGTGATTCAAACCTGGGCATTGTACCTGACAGGTGTAAAAATAACATGCGGTCTAGAGCCCGCTAGGAGCCATCAATCCTCTTAACACAGTCTCTCTTTCTGCTTCTTTCATATCTCCCCCATTCCTACCTCTCTCGATATATTCTGCCCAGTCCCCACAGATCCATTCGCACAGGACAAACACAGGAATAATCGCACCACCTTTGTAAAAACACGCCGACATCTAAATGACTCCACAAGAACAAAAGGCATTTCCAGAAGACGTGTGGTACTAATGTAAGGGATGGTACAAGAAATGCAGTATTTTCAAAAATACTGACTGCTGAATGTGGAAAATGTAAGAAAAAAAAAAGCGTATGTCTATTTATTGAAGTGCTGTCCTTTAGTGTGAACTTATCACCATAAAAATGAAAGAGCAAAACAAAAATATTTATAAATCAAAGAATTCTAATTCACAAGTACTCTAATTAATAAACAGATCAAATGATCAGCCTCCATCACATTCTCTTCCTTCAGTTATCCTGCTCAACTCTTTCCCATGGGCTTCATCACACTGATAACTGATACTGATACATTTTATACACACACACACATACATATACATACATAATTTGTTGGTGTTCTGTACTATATGCAGAAATTATTAACCCTCTGTTCTTCCTCTGCAGTTCAACATGCAGGTGTCTGTGCTCCACAGCCACAGGTGGGATTACATGGCAGCATCCTTCTCCCGTCCGAGTCCATGGGCAGAGTAAGGCATGACCCTGACGTCCAGTGTTAGTGTGCACAAAAGAAGCCCTTTGACTGCATACGTCCCCCTGCGGTTATATCCTGTTTATAAAGGAAGGGGCAGCCCACTGAAGGGCATCATTTTTCCTATTATCTTTAGTCCTTTGCCTTTCATTTATCCCTTTGTTGCAGAACTGCATTTTAGTGTCATTAGCATTTTTTATACATGTAACAAATTTATTGTTTTACTATTTTATTGTGGTTTTGTTCCCTATGCTTGTCTTTGCCATATGTTTATCTTTGTGTTTTTGTTGTTTTTTGGTATTTGAGTCTGTAAAGCACTTTGCGACTTATGCCTGGGAAAAGTCCTATACAAATAAAGTTTATTAACTCAAACAAATTGGCAATATGCTTCCCTTCCTTTGCTTTCTGCTACAGCATGTTTGACACAGTTCAACCTCACCTGTTTCACCCTCTCTCTCCCTCTCTCACTCTCACTCTCACCTTTTTGTTCCCAGATCCTTTTTTAGACAAATTTTAGACAAAGATAAGTACCCACTGCAAGTACTTTAAACTAGTACCCAATTTAAGTAATTGCAAGTCATTTAAATTAGAACTAAATATGATATGTTTGATAGACAGTAACTGCACTGTGCCTGCAACTCTTGACTGGATAATAGGAATCTGAAATTGTGAAATTGTCTTGGCAGCCCTAGTAACACACCTTGAGTTATTATTTTTGAATAAAAGAAAGCAGATATTTCTACACACATTTAAAATCTTAAAATCATGTGCCATGTCCCTTCCTCTTTTCTCAGCTGCTTAGTCTGAGTCTGGACTCCAGAGACAGATATTAAAGATGAGAGAAAATAGTACATATTCACACTTCTGCTCTCCAAGCTCAATCAGTGAAACTGGAAAATTCCTTCAATTGTCCTGATACATTTGCTTTTCTGTCCATGTTTTGTACTATATGCATATGGTCCATTTGCTAATGTATGGTGAGTGGCTTTTGTTTTAATGGAATACAAAGTGATATATAAATGAGGTTTTTATCCTTATTACAGTGAGAGGAAAGCCACAAAATTGCCATGATCTTCAACTATGACCCAAAACCACCCAAAAATAAAAGGTCACATTTACTGATTTTCTTCTTCAATCAGTATTTGCATAAATAATACTAAAAAACTATTCTGAATGTGTCTTTATGGGTAATCTTAAAACAGGAGCCTCATATGGAAAAAAAAAAAAAAAACTATGAGAAGAGTTGAGAGAAATACAGTACTGTGCAAAAGTCTTAGGCCACCATTGTTTTAGCAATAGTATGACTATATAGATAGACACACACACACACACACACACACACACACACACACGTGTATATATATATATATTTTTTTATACTGCATAGAAATGTCCTATATTTTCTGGTTGTATTCTAATAAAGAGACTGATAAGTGATTATACATTGTCATTATACCATTGTTAAATCAATAAAACAAACTTAATGATTGCTCAAGACTTTTGTACAGTACTGTAAATTATACATTTTACTATCATGTTTGGAACGGACTGTGAACCTAATAGTACACAAGAGCAAAAGTGGAATTTATATTTAGTTTCCTGTAAACACACCCACACAAAGCCTTTACAGTATCCTTATACACTCAGGAATACGTTTACATGAGACTCTCTCAAAACAGGTGCTTAGGAAATGCTTGTGGGACAGAGGGTGGGGGAAAAGGATGTTCTGGAACATTTGGCAGAGACCTTCAGAATGTTTACATAAGAGATGGATGGAAGGAGAACTGTAGTTATGCTGCAGTATGAAAGCAGGACTGGTTTCAGAGGAGGGTTGCCTCAGTCTGATCTTCAGGCGGTTTCATTCGGTTAAAAGCCACAAGGTCTGCTGAGTTTCCATCACCATAAAACTAGGCAAAGGTACAACAGCAAGATTGCTGAAGAAAAAAAAAAAACGGAGCCCGAGCTATTTAAAGTACGTTATCCTGACCCTTTCACTGTATCTAATGGATCTAGAAACTCACTTTCCTTCTGATCGAAAAGATGGTACAATTTTTTGCAAGAGTCCATTTTTGCATGACTTCACATAACTGATCTCTTATAACCATGCTTTTAGGGGTCATTAACAACAGTAATACCGTTGCAGGCCAATAATACAGACATGGGAGTCTTAATGAGAGCTAGATGCACTGTACTGTATGCAGGTGTTACACTGTAATCAGTAATCACTGCATCTAACACTACTTAGTCAGGTGCAAAACAACCAGTCAATAACAGGAAAGAAAATAAATAAACAAATAAACAGACAAACACTTTAGTGTGTAACTCTGGAGCTTTAAGTACAAATGTAAGTAAACTGTTAGGCTAGTTTGTAAATGTGTACATGAAAACTCTACTGTCCAGTCCTGTCTGGTCTGCCTGTCTCAGTTATGTTCACCAATCAAAAGAACATCACTATAAACAGGAGCCTATCACCAAGTCTTGGGCCCCTGGAACAGCAGTTGATAGGGGGACGACTACTGCAGTATTTTGCTCTCGCCCAACAGAAACAGAAGATATGCTTTTTCTCCTTCAGTGACTGTGGTTGCTTCGGGAACTAACAGTGTACATATAGAAGTTAACTTTGGTCATGACAGCAGAAATAGTCTGCTACACAACTATTTTAAAATATACTAGCTATATTTTACTTGCTGCACCAAATTAAATCCCTGTAATTCTTTATCCACTTTTTCATTTTATAAATGACTGTAAATACAGCTAACCGCTACCTAGCCCATTTAGATATCCTAGCTAGCTATTTTACTACTACTGCTACAGCATAGCAACAGCATGTTTGACAGTTCAACCTCACCTGTTTTCTGAATGAAACGGGTCAAACGTTTTCTGCATTTTCTCTCTCTCTCTCTCTCTCTCTCTCTCTCTCTCTCTCTCTCTCTCTCTCTCTCTCTATCTCTCAATGACTGAAGAGATCGAAGAAACCGGAGAGGGTAAGAAAACAAGAACGAAAAAGAG
>JAOYMR010000004.1:16359662-16370654 GCA_025802075.1 Tenebrosternarchus preto | reverse complement strand
ACACACACACACACACACACACACACACACACACACACACACACACACACACACACACACACACACACACACCCTCTAATAAGGAGATAAGGACAAGTGAGTATAGACAGACAGTTCTCAAGAAGAAGCCTTATTGACAGCTACACCATTTTCATGTGAAGCTCAGAAAAATTGCTGGTATTGAGAGTAAATCAGGACAACTACATAAAAGTGGACTCTTTCAATGTAATGTCCAAACAAAAATGTGAGGGTGTCAAAAATGCACTGGAAATATGATCTAGTTAATGATGTTATAAATGAGAATGTAAACGGGAATAATAATCTTCCATACTCAGCCACCCACTCCCCCCAATAAATCACTCTGCAGTGACTGATTTACTGTGATGTCACTTAAAGGGTAACAGAAACATGTCATGTCAAGAACTAAGGCAGCCTTCAAGGTGATGTCATTTCCTTGCTATGACTCTTCAAATGACACAAAAAGGGGGAAAAATGTAACATTATTAGATTAAATAAAAGCTGAGATGGCACACACAACATGCACTACACAGAAGCCTCTACTGTGCACGTGTTTGTGGCAGGGTGTCAGTTTAGGTTGTTGTACATAGAAGCATGTGTTATAAAGGTTTTTTAAGAGTAGTGTACGTTGATATTATGATAAACAGCCATGTCCATCAGGCAGAACTGTGGTTAGCAAACAGATTGGGAGAGAAATTCCATCAGAGCAGATGAACATCATCAATGAATCCCAAAGAAGCTGGACCTCACACACACACACACACACACACACACAGAATGAAGGACATTGGTGCTCCCATGACAACCCAGTTATGGCTACAAAATGTCATCTAGCCTCAAGAATTTTGGCACAGCAAACTATAGAAAGATAAATAAAGCGCTATTTTGTAAAGAAACAAAAGGGAGAAAGAGAGATAAATTATAGACATCCACCCTGCGTGACAGATATGACACACACATGACTGAGAAGTAATGGACTGACCCGTCACTGTAAACAAGCAGCTAAGTTTCATTCTGCAGAACAGAATGACTGACTGTGACAAGGAATTGTTAATTACACACACACACACACACACACACAAATACATGCTGAACCAACAATTTCCTAGTATTTATGTTACTCAAACAAGCAGTGTACATGAGCAGCTTTTGCACATGCTTACAGAGGCACAACAAATGATGCAGCTAGAGACAACTGGACCACATGAGTTGCTGTGATCTTGCTAGCTAGCTATGTTCCATTTTCAACTTTAACTTTAATCAGAATTTCTAATTCTTTATATCTATTTAGATTGGTCAACATCTAAATTCTTCACTTTCATTACATAACATACATATACATATATACACATAATATATACACACACACACACACACACACACACACACACACACACACACACATACACTGTAATTTTCATGGGAGTTACCAAATAATTCATAGATCACCTGTCATATAACAAGCCTGAAATTTCAGTTAAACATAAATCAATCAAAGTGAAGGGTCTTGCTTTTCAGGTGTGTGTGACAGGACTGCATTACTTCACCAATATAGTTCTGACAGTGTCTCCAGACCACCAGGTGCACCATGATATCTTCCTTCAACCAGTTGCAACAATACTACAGCCCACTGAAAACTTTCTACTTTTCTGAACCTATAGATGGGCTTCTTTTATTTTAACCAACTGCTGGTCCTTTAAGCACTGAAGTATATTTTGAACGTTGGACTATTATGTCCAAGTAGAAATTAAAGACATATGCAGGAATATGTTTTAGACATATGCCACAACAGAGGCTCTGACAACATTTTAGCCGACGCCCTTTCTTGGATATAATGCCTGTTCCTTTGTACGGGAGGAGGCGCTACGTCCCAGGTCATAACAGTATTAAATGTTTCAGTGTGTTGGGTCTGGGTTTTTTTTTTTTTTTTTGCCTTTGTGCATCCTGCTTTTATTTACAGGTCACTCCACGCTGAAGATGTGGTACATTCCTCATCTTTCGTTCACAGGAGGCATGTCTCTACAACTCTGAAGGCTTGTCCTTGAGCAAGGATGATGATGTGATTGGCTGGTGCACGCTATATTGTCGTGATCTGGGCAAGCTTGTGCCTTGCGGGGTCTTGAGTGGAAGATGCCATTTGATCATGGTATCTGCTTATTCTTCACTGGTTCTTTATTGGAGCCTAGTAGCTTTGTGACTTTGTAATGTGATGCTATTACTGGTCTAGTAAGACAGTCACAAGTAAGTTAGTTAGCTCTCTCTGTGGCTACAAGCCCAGTATGAGCTGGCTTGGTTTTACAGTTGTACTCACCGTTAGTTCTGTTAGTTGTAGTAGATTTTCTTTGTTGTCCTATCCTGTTGTTTTCTGTTAGGGAAGATTTTTGTTTTCTTTATTTTTAGGAAAGAAGAGAGTATTGTGGGGTTTTGTTTGCGCAGGCCTTAGCTCGCCCTGGCAACATAATCCCTTGTTTACATTTGGTTTGTTGTTGTTGTGTGTTCTTTGTATATCAAGTTCTAGCACTTTGTATGTTAAGTTCTAGCACTTGAGCCTGAATTTATCTTGGATTTGTGTTTTCCATATTTTTATGTCATATCATTTTAAAGCTTTAGCCTAGGATTTTGCCCATGTTTAAATAAATGTTGTAAGGCGACCTGTTAAAGTACTGCATTTTTGGGTCAGTAGAGAAATAATTTTGACATTTCATACATTCATTCATTCATTCATTCATTGGTTTGTTTCATTAATAACACATTACTTCACTGAAGCAGCTCAGTGTTTGGTGAGGGTGTTCATTAAAGATTTTACTGTTGAGTAGTGCAGGTTTTCTTGTAACTACTCAAACAGTACAACTACTTATGCTGAAAGGTTTATCAACCATCAGTTAGAGTAAAGGAATGTCATAATTTCATCATGCCAGGATGTAAATCATTTTGTGTTTTACAAGCAGAAGCTGCAGTGATGGAAAAACAAAAAATCCAATTTGGCAAAACAAATTACGTTTAGTAAAGACACTGCAATCTTAAGCCATCATATATCCTGTAGTTGTCTTTCTTAATATAGTGAAGGTACTATAGGTTAAACAAACAAATCTATGTTGGATAAACAAACTAAACTTAGCAGGACTACAAAAGCAGTGATTGAGGAAACTCGGAAAGCTTTAATGTTTTGAATCTTCGCAACAACCTTTGTATGTGTATAATGTATAATGATATTTTCTCATCGAAAGAGAACCAGAACTTCTCACCATCTGTTTGAGTGTATGTAATAATTATAACCTCACTGTATAAAATTTCACTTAACTACAGAACTGCATCCTTTGTCTGTCCACCTGCAGTGATATACTGATACAAAGTTTCAGTCCTCTCTGATTCTTTCATGTCCTCTCTCCCACTACCTGTGACCCAGTCTCTGTCTGCCTTCTCAGTCTCTCCTCCCTCAACCACTCCATCCATTCATCTCTACACACAATTCCACATGAGTCACAGTCAAACAGGTTTATCCTAATATTATCAATCTTTATCAATCTCTGAGGAACAGCAAGTACTATGTGAGGGAACAGATATATATCCACATAATATATAATGTGTGTGTGTGTGTGTGTGTCAGTGGATGGAAGCGTCTGTACATGCAAACAGGGTGTTCTTATAGAGATCCATGCTCCCATTAGGAATGGCATCAAATAAACAGCCTCCGTCACTCTTCTGCCTGACAAATTACTCCACAGCACTTAAACAGTGACAGCTTTTACACACACACACTCCGTAAATTGCATCTATTGCCAAGCAGAGCTATGAAGGCGTAAAAAGGATGGAGAGTGAACAGCTGTCATACAGCCTGAAAGGTAACGGAGGCAAAGTTAATGTAGGTGTGTGTGTGTGTGTGTGTGTGCGTGCGTTTGTGTGCATACAGCCTTGCATTAATCTGCAGTCAAAAACTAACTTGGAGAATGTTTAAGTGAGCACAGTAGGTGTAGTTGTTGTGGTTCTGACAAGCGTGGTGGTGGAGTAGACAGCATGTGCAGGCAGCCTGGGTTCCTGGGCTTCGTAAGTCTCCAAGACCATGATGGCTGATCGGTCATGACAATGAGGAAGAGTGTCACATATGTTGGTCTTTGCTTTTAATTGATCAAATAACTTCAGATTTCATAGAAAATGTGATTGCTGTCTTTGAATGATGTGTGTGTGGCCTCTGGTGAATAATCAAAAAGGTCTTTTGAAGTTTATTACTTTCTTCCTTTGCATATAATTAGTGCAATTAATATGCCTTGTTCTTATTTCCCACAATAAAATTTTATAAAGTCCAGATGTCAGTGAAGATTTCATAGATACGAAATCAGTTGAAGACAAATCAGTTGAAGTATTCAAAGTGTTGCCAATTCAAAGTGTGTGCCAATAAAACACACACACACACACACACACACACACACACACACACACACACACACACACACACACACACAACGTCCAGGTCATTTGTAGAAAGCACATTTAATTGTCCCTTATATATACAAATATACAGGTTAAATATTTCCTCAGGACTTGCTTCTAATTGTGCCCCCTGTTGGGCAGGTATGACAAGTAAAAAAAAAAAAGGTACTATGTTATAAAATATTAATCAGATTTAGTACTTTTGTCTGTCAGGGAATTTGCGAATATATAAATTTCTCTTGCAGACACACACACACACACACACACACACACACACACACACAAAATGGGACACTCCCCCCCATGGTCAGCAGAAAGGCTCTGATGTGCCAGACATTATATAGAGATGCACAGATAGGGAGATATATGACTCTGGCTCTGGTTACCCACCAGGCATGACAGCATTAATTGGCAACCCAACAAAAAACATGCACCTGCTGACCTCAACCAACGTTCCCACTGACAGCTGAGCAAAACCACTTTCCATCCTCTTCTGCCTCCTTCCTGGCTCTCCCCTCCCCTCCTACTGTCACGTGTCTCCTGTGGCTCTGAAAGACATGTCCCTGTTCAGGGACATCGATAGGAGGTCCCAGTGGAAAGCAGAGCTCCTGGGGAGAAGTTCCTGTCCCCTTCACTACCCCAATTTGTGTCTGCAGGCTGATGTTGGCATGCACTGGGGGCAGGCGCACTGGAGCCTCGTTTAAAGCTTCACTTGAAATCTGAAAGCAGTAGATTTATCAAGCAAACTCAACTTGTAAGCACTCGCCATCGTAGCTAACATAGCCTTGAACAGCAAAGCAATGTGCCTCTCTGGGCCATCAAAACCCTCATTACTGTATTAAAACCCAGGAGACTGAATCCCCAGTTTATTATCTGGATGGATGTCAAATCATAGGTATCTCACAAAAATGGAATTCTCCAGTGAATTCTGTAGGAGATCTTCTCCTGCACAGCTCCCTAAATGAAGTCAGCACTCATCGGTCAATGAACCCTGGATACTGGCCAAATACCCAATACATAACCCTGTGCTATAACATTTGAGAGCAATTTACTTAAACAAATACTTTAAAAAGCTTGGAAATATCTTTAAGTGGCTATTTTGAAAGAAGTAGAGACAATCCACGAACTTGTGTGCGTTCAATAACATTCCTCCTTTGTTGTTTGAATGCGCTCCATTCTGAGAGACTACATATTTAAAAATCTACAATGTGCCATTAGCTGTATGCTGTTGAGCATCATTCATAGTAAACAGTACATGTGCACTGCATTTCTCCATTTACAACTGTAATATTAACAAATATAGATTATAGCAATACAATAGAGCATTGTGCTACCATCTCAATGAGACAAACATGGCTGCATACATGTTTGAAGAACCAGGGTAAGATGCTGAGTTTGGGGATGTCAGATCTTTGCTTTACACACACACACCAATACATACCTATATCCTGTAAAGCAGGCATGTTTGTCCAATTACAGATGGACATAAAACACTTTCCCCTAGCACACAAATCTCCTGATTATCTGCGAGGAACACAATCGTAACTGTGACCGAAACCTTTTCTCTGAAGTTATTCATGTCTGATACAATGACGGTCATCTTACAGATATTCTACTAACAAACTAATAGCATTAAACATTATTGTGAATCCTACAGGAAGTGATGGCAACAAGTTTATAGAAAACGACAACTAATATATTACCTCAGCTGTTAGCGTTAGCTCCTGCTAAATCGAAGATATAGGTATATTCTCATCTGCAGGTTTGCCTCTTTTAGTAAAAGTTCATTACCAGTCCTGCTTTGAAATAAGAGTTTGGAAAACAGTAAGACACAAAGTGGTTAGCAAACATGAGGAGATTTTTGCAGACTGTAGCTGGGATGTTGTCTTCAAAAATAAACTATCCATTCAGCTTTTCTGTCCTCTGATGTAGCGCTTTGTGCTGGGCTGTGCAGACAAACAGTGCAGTTCTAGTGCTTGGCTCTTATCTTCAACATAATCCTACTTTTGCTCCAATGCTAGTGGGGAAAATAGCACACCTTCATAAGGGTAGTTCTCAAACCATGGGGTAGAGACACAGATTCTTATGGACTTTCTAGTGATATTGAAAGGGAAGCCAAATGTGAATGGCTTGTTGAATCCCATGTTTTCTGACAAACAGCCCACAAGAAACCAACTGGGTAGTTTTATATTACAGTTGGTGGGTTGGATGGCACTTCAGATATGAGATGTGCAGAACCACTGAAAAGTCTATTCTTCACAATATGCCCCCTTTAATAAATGCAATAAGTTTTTTGAATCAAATAACAGATTTGTTGAGATTTATTGCCTTCATCCTGTGTGTAGGGCTGCAGCCACCCAGTTCAGTTCTAGCATGGCAAGACTTGCTGAGACCATCAGAGCCCTACACACAGATGCACTCTGAATACGTTAGACTACATTTTCTTCAGGAAGCAGAACGAGAATGATGTAGCTATGTTTTATAGGAAAGATAGCATCCTTCAATGGATCCTCAACTGAGTAACTCCTTATACCAACATAATTAACACCCCATATGGCACAGAGGCAATGCTAATGTTTGGGGGAAACTCTGGGGTTTCCATACCTGCAACTTCATAGATGTTCCACTCCTGCAAACCTCCTCATCCTACCTATTCCTATATGAAATGGCAACAACTCATCACAGCTAATCATCAGGTACCCGGACAGGAGGAATGTATTGGACGTCCATCAATTCATCAGTATTTTTCTCTCTTTTTGACTTTAACATTCTCTCATTTGCATCACGGGTCTTGCTCCACTGGGCTGATAAACTATGAAGATATGAATTATTTTACAGTGATTTCTAGCACTAAGGAGGACGCCTGGGACTGACCAGGATACTCCAGATTCATTAGAGGCATTTTCATTCGTCTTTTCTCAGCACTCAGTGCAGCATTTCTTGCCAGGATGGGATCAATGCATTTTTCATTACCTCGCAGAAGACCTTAGGAACAGCAACATAATTATAGATCAGTCCAGACACCTGGACGAAGGGTAAGTAGCGAAAAGATTCATACAACAACGCACATACGCTTAACAGCATACAGTCACAAAGTCCAGTGATAGCAGTGAAGAAAGGAGTGTGAAGCTACTGACACACAAGCACAGGCCAGTATGGACAGTGGTCATGAGTGGTGTTGACACACACACACACACACACACACACACACACACACACACAGTGTCGGATGTGTTCGACAAGTTCCGGAAAGCTGTCTTACGACGTTCAGTCAAACCCTCGTGCACAGACCTTTGCCTGTGTACTGGACACAACAAGCCACTCTAAGAATTTAAATGAGCGTTGATGCATGGACCGGGGGCCCAGCCGTATCCCGAAGCCCTTCCCCCTGTCCGGAGCACAGCCGTGGCCGGCTGCCAGGGGGCCCCGCAGCCCGAGCCCTTTGAGCTCAGGCGAGACTCTGTGTAGGGGAGAGTGGATTGGACTGCCAGCGAGGACCAAGGCTGCACATAAAAGCTTTCAGTGCTCAGCCATTACAGAAAGGGACAGAGAGATGGATCCGATGGACTCGGAATACTAATCTTGTTTCCACGGCAATCAAAAGCAGCACCACTTTCTTGTGTCACCCCAACACCTGACTTTCTTTTTCTCTCTCCCACTCTAGTCTCAGTGTCTACTATTAACCTGAGGCATGACAACCAGCACTGAACCTTCATCTCCTGGGTGAAAATTGTTATAATAGACACAGTAATGTTTCAGTTTCTACGTTTGTGGATGAATTAGAAATATGGCTTCAGTCTTACTGCTTCCAATTTATATAAAAAAAAAACAAAGTCACTTAATATTTTTAAAGGAACACAGCTCAATAAAATGGCCAAAAATGCTGATATGTCATAGTAAATTAAATCACAGGTGCCACTGTAGTGTTAAAAACATGCAACATTGTTTAATCTTAGGCATTCTAGTTTTAGCAAATGGATTCAATAGCTAAATTGATTTTAGTACCATGTATGAAATTTGGGGCTTGAATGGCTGATAGCCCTTTACCATCAATCTTTCTGTACTCCTGACTCATCAAAATCTTCTCTCGTCCTCTTTTCCTTCTCGTTAGTCCCTTCTCCATTTTACTCTTCCACACATTTAGCGGTTGTGCTGTGGGTGAATCATTAGCTGTGGGTTTGAAATCTTCTGACAGATTCCTGTGTAGCTCTCTGGATGAGATAAATGATAACATTCCCATAGCAGGCTAAACTAAATCAGATTTACCTGCTGTGTGCTCCATCTCAAAGTGTGCTCCACCTCTCACTGACAAACTACCTACAACCAGAGCAACTACTTTGCCCAAAGTCCTGCGGTCATGTTTGAATATGCAAAAACACACAAAAAAACCAAACAAACAAACACACACACACACACACACACTTCAAGCCATCTATTTGTTATTCTCATCTGTCCTGCTGTACAGGGGATTAGCTTGCCTTAGATTACTCAGGCTTTACTAGCTCATTTCAAGGTGCAATGACCTGGGAAGTCAAACAGCACTTTAACAGAGTGAGTAGGGGGTGGGGAGCAGAGAGCAACAGACAGTAAGAGAAATACATGTTTAGACATGCTTAGTCACTTTCCCTGAATCATTTTTGAAATGAAATTTCAGTGACAAATTTAATTGCTACAAACATTATGCAGAATATGGCATTTCTATTATTTCTGCTCAGATGAATAATATTACCTCTCTAACGTAATTTTTATGAGCAGAGTAAATAAGCTAGATAGTAATATTAACAAAATTCTATTCTCTTTTCTGTCTTTGCCAGTGTACACATTTCATGCTATCCTTAGGCAAAGCTAAATCACACTCACCAATTCCCCTGTACAGACATCAGTAACAGGTACAAAAGGTTTTATTTAGCAAGCTAGAATTAATAGCGATACATAATAGTAAACTTTATTATGCAAGTCTGTTTGAATTGAACACTTTGAATCGTCAGTGTGTATGAAAAGCGCTTCACAAAAGAACTTTTCTTTCCTTAGTTGGAGAGACACTGTAAGCAGAGCCTTTTCCTACACCCCCATTTCAGAATGTCCAGAGGAATGACGTGCAAACCTGAAACAGCCTGGCAAATACACTTCCAATTATTCTAATATGTTTTTACCATTTTTTACCCTTATATTGACGATGGACAATATGTTTAGAGGGGATGGATGGATTTGACTCTCCCTAAAATGTTTAATGCATGTGATAACTGAATTAATCTGGATTTTTAAATATATTAAAAGGATATTGGCTACATCCTAATGATTTCAGCCTCGTTATATTGGCTGCATCCTATTGTGGCCCAGTTAAAATCAGGACACTTTGTCCTGTGTCCAATGGGCAGCTTTTCCAGGCCAATTATGCAAAGTTCCTACTTGCCAATAAATCACTGTTGACAGTATTGAAAGTTTGTGATGGGCAAAGGTACGGACCGAGAGCTGGAGGGGAAGAAGGTGATGGCCAAAGAAGACACACACACACACACACACACACGATCAAAATTAGTACACTATGCCACTGGAACAGTGTTTTACAAAATAACCAAAGTATATCAACATGTCATTTATTTTGCAAAAAATGTGATCATGGAGAACAGCAATGACTGTAGCACAAAGATTACAACTAAATTTTCTGAAAGTTACAACAGTCAGTAATCAGTAGGAAGTTTACAGGCCTTTGCTTTGAATGACTTCAGGACTCTAGTCTGGCCACTTCATTGTTTCAATGTTTTCAAGTTTCAAGGAACCGCTTTACCCGTTTTGCTGTGCGACAGGGGCACATTGTCCTGCATGAAAATTGCTGGCTGATTGAGGAACGCAAGCAAGGAACCACGTGTTGTTGAAGAAGGTTCTGATACACACTTGCATTCACTCTTCCATGTAGCTGTATGAGAGGTCCAACTCCTGCTGCCGAAAACATTCTCCAAACCATGACACTTCCTCCTCCACCTTTCACTGACTTTACACACTTTGGGTTCGGTCTTTCCCCAGTTTGTTGAAAAACATAATATTTCCCATCAGACCCATATAAATTAAACTTGCTTTCATCACTAACATGAACTCTGGACCACTTCTCCTCTGTCTACACAACATGCTCCTCAGAAACGGTGAGTCTAGCATTTTGATTCTTCCTCCTAATGAGAGATTTTGTCACTGCAGCGTGGGCTTTCAGGTCATCAAGACACTATAAGATGAGACAGATCCTTACCCTGTTCAGTGCTGAACTGGTGAAAGAGCTGCAGTGTTGAACCGATTACCCATGGAGATTCTCCACGTTATCCTGTCCTCTCTTACATTTGTCTTTCGTGGGTGACCAGCCTTCTTGGGGGACTTGAACGAGTTTGTGATGTAAAGATGCAATATTCTAGAAATCACAGACTTGAAACGACCAACTTCTCTTGCTATGGCTGACAGGGTCACCCCTTTGGCCTTCATATGGACAACCTGCTGCTGGAAGGTTTCAGTCACTTTGGAACGGCTCACCATTTTTGCAAAGTCAGTGAAAACTGGAAA
>JAOYMR010000004.1:16339683-16355580 GCA_025802075.1 Tenebrosternarchus preto | reverse complement strand
TATATATACTGTATATAGATAGATAGATAGATAGATAGATAGATAGATAGATAGATAGATAGATAGATAGAAAATAAATAAATAAAAAGAGTGTGTGTGTGTGTGTACTTCTGTGTTCAGGGGCACAACTCTCAGAGAGCTTCAGCAGTGTAGGACAACTTCAGTGATTTATGGCAGTCCTCTGTTGGACCTCTTTCACCAGCCCAACCTCTGTCATCCTCCTGAAGTAGACAAAGCACTGTGCCACATTTAATGACAAACCTCTTCTGATCAATGCCTCACTCACACCCGGAAACAAAGCACAAAGACTCGCTGTTTAAACAGACAGGTTAGGCACCCAGGGAGGATGGCTCTGCAGGTCTGGGTTTGACGCTTTGAACAGCTCTCAGCTTTTCCACATTGTGTGCAGACACTGATAGCCATGCTCGCAGTAGCTGGAGGCATCACTGCCTATAGCAGACCTCGGGCTGGGAACTAACAGTAGAGATAAATTGCTTAGTTCATTGTGTGTGGAGCACTGGTCTAAAGCTTTATACGCAGGAGGAAGCTAGGGAATCGAGGGATGTTTGAGATGTGGCAAAAAAGTCTAATTGAAACTTTCGTGTGGCTCCACCACATTTGATGACGGCACGGATCCACAGACAATGTGAAGTTCCAGATTCCCGAGAGACAGACAGACGCAAGACACAACGCCACGCTGGCCACAAGCCTCTTTGGCTCAGTAAGTGGCTGATTCCAGGTTCCATTTGTGTTAGCAGCCAAACATGTCCCAGCCGTGTGGACCGACCGACAGGACGGCCCGCATGTCACGTGGGCGGGACACAGGAAGCGCTCACGAATAAAAGAAACGAGGTCCCGTGCTCTGGCGAGGCTCGACACAGGCAGGCGTTTGAATGGCAGAATGCCTCACGCCTTTGAGTCACGGACCACACCATGAATGTGAGCTTTATTAAGCTACAGCACAACTACAAACATCGCCACAGAGGCACAGACACAGGAGGAGGATGGAGGTGCGAGGCAGATAAAAGGAGGAGAACAGATGGAGGATGAACAAAAGCGGGCTACACCTTGTACAGAGATTCAAAGGCTGCAAAATATAAAACCCATATCAAAGACAACATGCGAAATGACACACTCCTCCAAGCACGTATTCCTGCGTGTCCCTTATTTCCACGCGTTGCTATGAGGAAAACTCTTCCCAGCATGCAGCTGTCTCACCAGCCCCATGACACGTTTAGAAGGGTGAGTCGTGCAATTAAAGCTTTCTCCAAAATGACCGTTCCTGAAAGTCATCCGATAGAAAGAGGAGAGAAATGTAAAAATGAGACTTTGAGACATCAAGTCGAACCTGTTCTCTGTGACAAATCAAGCACATTCTTGGTCTTTCTCCCTCCTTGGACTCCTTGCGGCTCCAGTGGCATCTGAGAACCGGCTTTTTCCACACACACATGCTGCTGGTTTCAAGCTGTTTCTTATGGATGCAACACATTTGTCAATGCCCAACTATTACAGGCTTTAAAAATGAGGTTGAAATTACAATCTTGTGTCTCTGCAACATAGCGATGCCAGCTGAGCCGGGCAATACAAAAAAAAAAAAAAAAAAAACAAAGGCAACACAATGACAGACTATTACTGCAGGAGATTTCAGAGCAGGCATTCAAGAGGACGAGTGTAATAGAACATAACCATCAGTGTTTGATCTGCAAATTAGCACAATAAGCTGAAACATGAGCTTCACTCAATTTAGGTCATATGTGCAGTGGGAGAGCTGTGCAAAGAGATGAGCACTCTACAAAAGTGAGATGTTTACTCACCTACACATCCAAATGAGACAGTAATTAAGGAAAATGGTGAATTGGCCAATATTGTTATGTTACTGACCTGCACAGACAAGTGTTGATGTACAGCAGTGTGTTCTTTGGTGTAGAACATGGGTTCTTACATGAGAGCCTTTTAAAGGTCTTCCATGAGGAGCTAATAGCACCGTGCAAGTGCTCAAATCACGTGCTCCAGTGATCCTCAATGGCCATGAAACCAAATGGTGTATGGTACACCTCAAAAAAAAACCTCCCTGTAAATGGAAAAGGGAGAAGAGAGGAAAAAGCAAGTCGTGCTTGCTTGAAGAAAAAAAAAAAACTTCATCGCCAAACACCTCACTGCCAGACAGCAGCACTGACCCTCATCTTAACCTGTGGGCTTTGATAGTGCTGGGCAGTGGGGTATTGAGAGGAGGCAGGGGGGAGTGTTGAGAGGAGGCAGGGGGGAGTGTTGAGAGGAGGCAGTGGGGTATTGAGAGGAGGCAGGGGGGAGTGTTGAGAGGAGGCAGGGGGCCAGGCCGGGCTGGGTCGTCTCCGGACTCGCTTCACAGAGCTGTTCCCTCCTTCCCTGCGACATGCCCGGGGTTCTTAGAGCAGAAGCGAGAGAGATACTCCATCCATCACTCTGACATCGTCTTGCTCATAACACGCTGACAACAATGTGACTACCGTCACGAGACTTCTGCACTCGGATAAATAATACATGTACACAAGGGCATGGCCTCACAGTTCCATGCACACTTACCCACTATGCTTCAGTACACATTCCTAATGTGTTTTTAATACGCCCTTACACCAACCAAACAGAGAAAAGGCCCACACACTTCACAACACTGTGTAAGATTGGCTTTAGAAGACTTTCAGTTTTATTTTACACTGCAATATTTCGACCTACCAGGTCGTCATAAGAGATCTTATACCAACCAAAGCCTTGTGAATGAGACCAAAGACTAGATTTTCTTGGTACATTTTTTTTGTTCATGTGGAGAAACTAAAGGGCTAAAATGTATGTCACACTTAGCCCAAGTATGCACAGACACACACACACACACACACACACACACACACACAGACATGAGCTTGCGCATGCACACGCACACGCACACAGAACAGAACCAGCATATTTATTATTCTGAGAAGCCCATGCTCTATTGATTGCAGAAGTACAGTCCAAATTGAGAGAGAGGGACTGAAGGTGTGTAAGTTTGAGAGTGCACTCAGAAGTACATCAAACCAGTCAGTCTGGAAGAGCGCACACACACACACTCTCTCTGTGTATGTAATTGCATGGTACTGTCTCTGCCACAGGCTCTTTGCAATTGATCTGCAGTCAAGGTGTCAGCTATTTTGAAGTAATATGAGTAGGCAAATTAATTAGGAGGAAAAGCAAAAGCTCTATCTGAATGAAGCTAAGCTTTGCCCAGTGATGTTAGAACCTTTATAGGCAAAAGAGAATTGATTGCAAGAAATGACGCCATGAGCTCTTTACTCTTTATGCAGTTGTCAAACGGACTCCTGTCAAGGCCTGTTTGTACTGAAAATGTACTGAACATCCAGAATCTTTCCTGTAAGCCAATGAGCTAAACAAAACGGATCTACTTTTACTGTAAGGCGTTCTGACCACTGTGAGTTTCCACCATAATAAATTTGCATTTTGAAATGTCATTTCATCTCTAAATGTCATGAGTATTTTCATAATAGCCAAGAGAAAAAGAGGGAAAAAAAATGTACACATAAAGACATTATAAAGACAACCTAGGTCAGATCACTTTGATGGGAGCTGCAAACCTACAGCCAGACATGACATTCAAATTCAAATCTAGTAGTTGTGTAAAGCACTCATAAATGTTCATAGGAGATTTCTGTGTACATTCAGACTGCATTTCTTCCTTCCTCTTTATCTCCTAATCCCTGATACATGTGTAGGCCTCAGTGTCCTGCTATCGAACATCACACAGTCCAAAATGGCAGCTACTGGTCAGACATTTGACTGAATGTTAAATGAAGACTGCTAGAATTAGAGCATGGCTGCTGTGGTACATGAGAAAGTTTCTATGCTAGGGACCAGAGGAAATGTAATAGGGAAGATATACAAGGTGAAAATTAGTTTTAACGCATAAAGCCTTGATAACGCAAAGTCCCAAATAATTACTTTTTGCTGACACAAAGTCTGCCCCTTCACAAGTAAATGAAAGAGACGAAATAGCTCAGTCCAAAGGTTCAGTCCAAAAATGATTTTCAGTCAGGCGCTCTTAGATTCAGGTGTTCATACAGAATATGATGCCTTAAAGCAGAACTATGAACATTATCAAAGAGCGACTGATATCACGAGCTCAGAATAAAGACATATGGAGAGCTTAATGCCTTTGCCTGTTGCGTTTGATGGTTAAGTGCCAACATCAACATTCCTGACAGTTTCACCAATTAGCCTCTACCGGCATCGACTCTAGGAAGAAATCAAAGCGGTGGTATGGTGTGCCTCAGCTACCTTTGAAAGCACTGCTCGCTCAATCAGGGGACGTTCCCCACCCTGTTCAGAGTCTGAAAGATGAGTCTGTTTGTGAATTTCACCATCCTTTTGACGGCACGCTCTAAGGGGAACAGACGTGGAGTCAGAGGTCTAGTAGCTTGTCCTCATATGGGATTCTGAGAGTGACAGCCTCTGTCCTGATCAGGAGACAACTTTTCAAACAAGCAGTACACTAAAAATATCGACGCCTGAAAGCTATTATAATTTCAGAAGAGGCTTTTGGATTGGGGATTAAACCATGCCTGGCAATGGTTAACCCTGTCCTGGTCTACAGAGATTTCATTTTTACGGGTACAGGATTCTGAAGTTTACAGGTCATAGGAAGCCGATACCCAGTACAACCATGACCCGGAATATGAAAGCTTCCAAAAGATCTTAACTACAGCCTACAGCTACAAAACTGCCTTTGTTCTTACAAAATATGAAGGTTCAGAGCTCTTGGTTGGAGTTCGAGTGTTATATTTGAGACAAAGATTTATATTTTGAAATGAACTGAACAAGCTAGCTGTATTCTAGCTGTATTTCCCAGAAATTCCAGTGTGGCCTAATTAGGAAAGGAGTATTTTAATGTATGCCCCAAAAATACTTAACAATAATTGTAGACTACTCTACAGACTCAAAATCCATGAACCTTTAAAGCCGGTTTCAGTTAGAAAACGTCAGCATCGGGTTTTTGGCTGTTTCAAGTGTAGTCTTTGAGAGGAGTGGAGTCATGGTGAAAGTCAAATGTATTTACATAATGCTTTTTACAACAGTGGTTGTCACACAGCAGCTTTCACAGATGTCTGGGTCCAAGCCTCCAGTGTGCAGTAGCAAGGAAAAACTCCCTAAGAGTTCAATGAAAAAAACCTTGAGATGAACCAAGACTCAACAAGGGAGCCCATCTTCCTCTGACTGACACCAGACACCACAACAAAATAAGCAAAAAAAACCCAAATTAAACAATAAGGACAAAGGCTCTTCGTTATCCTGGGACATGAACACTGTCACCACCCTCCTGGCCAGGGCGTCCAATCTGTGACTGGAACTGGGAGGTACACTCCAGCCAAGTTGTGTATTAAAACTGCAATATAAACCTAGACTGTGTGTGTATGTGTGCAAATTTGATAAAAAAAAATCTTATCTATGATATCCATCGTGTGCATCACCTGGCTGTTGGCATGGTGACAGAGGCAAAGACAATGAAGCACCTCAAGGTGGCGAGAGGGGATGCTGACCCGATTAAGGGCAGAATTTGAATATCTGATTTAAATATCTGATTCTCTTTATGGAACATCAGTCAACATGGTCCAAAGTCTCAGCAGGTTTCTTCTTGAATGTCAGACATGCACCTCACCACTCCTCCTGTGTAATACCTAGATCTGGCTCCATGCCAAGAGCTGAACTCAACCTTTGCAATGTTAATTAAAAAAAAAGATGCACAAAGAAACATAGCTGGCGTTCATATTTCAGAGTAAGTGCTGGCTTGAGCAATCAGAAGTTCTATTTTTCTCTCTGTGCTCACATGAGGCTCAAACTCTGATTAACAGTTGGTGTCAAACTGTGACTCAAACTGCTTGTAATCCAGACTTCAGTAGCAGAATACCAAAACAAAACGGCTTTCTTGCCCTCCCACACCAAATCTCAGGAAGTTGTCAAAACCAAAATGTTCACAAAAAAATACTGTAAAACCGACACAAGCAGGTCGGTCGGCTCGACAAACCTGGCTTACCTTGCCGCACGTCCCTGGGCGCAATGGCGATGGCATTCTTGGAATGCAGCTGGGTAACGCAGCAGTCGTCAGGCGGGGGCAGGAGCACGCTGGTGCTGTGCTCCAGGGAACGGTTGTGGGCCGTGGTGGGCAGCAGCGACACCGGAGGCCCCGAGTTGGTGCACACGCAGCCCGTCTGGCTGATGCTGCAGCCAGCCCGCGCGTGTCCCGGTCCTGAGCCCAGTCCTGAGCGCAGGCACTCCTCGAACCAGCGGCACAGGACGCCGCACGTGAACTGGCTGGAGTTCTCGTTGTTGATCAGCAGCACCTCCACGAGCCTGAAGTCCAGCGTCTCGGCGGACAGGCGCGCCTTCTCTTCCCCCGACCGCCCATCGACCCCGGAGCCCTGACCGGGGTGGGCGGCCAGACACACCTGCACAAAGTTCTTGTCAAACTGCAGGAAGGTGTGAGGCCCGGGGACCAGGCACAAGTGCACTGCCTCTGGGTCGGAGGGAGAGGGGGGCTCTGGCGTGCCGCAAGTGTGGTTGGCTAGGTGGTGGTCCAGGGGCAGGACCAGCGGCGAGAGTGCCAGACACACGCCGGCGTGACGGTTGAAGCGGAAATAGAGGGAGTACTTGGTGGGGTCGGGATTCTCTATTGTCCACGAGCAGCCTGAGGCCAGAGCTAGAGGACTGGGGAATAGGTCCCTGAGAGAGAAGGAGCCATACAAAACCCCCGCCACCAGCGAGGAGCAGGGGGCAGCCTGGCCCAGTGGCTCCACCCCCCAGGCCAGCGCGAGAAGGGACGACAGCACAGACAGACAGAGCTGACCAGCAGTGTTCATCCTATGTCATTTGTCCTGTGGAGAAATGAGGACAAACAGGGTGAGTATGGCAAACACAACTGGGCTAATACAACAGATTAATCATCTTTCAGAAAACAACTTTGACACTGTTGACATTAAAATGTCGGGGGGGGGGGGAGGGGGGGTGATAGAAAAGGAGGACAGAATGTCAAAAAACAGACAGATTGGAAAATTGGGAAAGTGTAATACTATAAAATTATGTTACATCTTTAAGAGATTTACATTGCTAATCCTCCCTCATCTGTCCTGGGAAGAGACAGAGGAGCCACTTTGTTTAATATTAATTTCACACATAAACAGCACCATACAGATACAGAGTGGATACAAAGGGACCGTATGAATAGAGCGAAGCAGCGGCAAAGGAGAAAAGAGACGGGCCACAAATCCAGTCCCTTCCCTGCTCTGCTGCTTTCAATGAAGTAAGGAATTTTGCTGTAATTCAGCGTTCTGTCCCTGGCCCTCTACCTGCTGCACAGCTTTGCTCTCCATTCATGTTCCCCCCAGCTGCGGTTCCCCAAGCTCTGCTGCTGTGGCTCTGCATTCCCTCATCACTCAGTCCTGACATGCACTTGCTCCAGCCTCTCTTCCTCTCTCTGTCTTAATTACATGTGGCCACTAAGCTGCATTAGCAGGTCCGCCGGCCACTGTATCAGCTCCACGGCCCCCTTTTCCATTTCTCTCCATCCTTCTGTCAGTTCATGCCATTTTTCATCCTCCCTGGGTTTCTACGTCCTTCCCGAGATCGATAGATGCACGTGTGTGACTTCAATTTTTTTCTTCTATCCTCTGGCTGGTTTGTCATTTCCACCTCACCCTCCCCAGTCTTTCTTTCTTTCTCCCTCTCAATCACTCTTGCGCTGTGAGTGCTGCCATCCCCTCCCTTCTTCTCTCTCTCCATCTCTCTCTCTTTTCATGTTCTCTCTCTTCCCCATTCTCTCCCACTGCGTGGTAAATCAGCATATAGCTGTGATGCTCTCTGCACAGATGTTGAAGACCTATGGGCCTTGACAGCATTCATGCACATGCATGAGAGCACACACACACACACACACACACACACACACACACACACACACTTTGTACTACAAAGAGATATTAACTTATACACCTATATAACCCATGTTCTGAAATGTACAGATAGTACAAAAAAAGAAAAACAAAACAAAATAGGTTTTGTTAATAAGATTTAAAAAGAATAAATATTTAAACTATTCAGCATGAAAAGGCACAAAAGGCACACATTAATGTTAGATGATTATACAAATTCCTACAACCCTCTCATAGAATATGGTAACTAGGCTGAAATCAGTAGGCTGTCACTGAATACACTTAAATTGTCTTCAGAATTCAGAGAAAAGTGGCGAATAAAATATAAGGGCTTCAAGAGGATATATTTTCTGTATGAAATGCTCCGTTTCAAGCTCTGTCTTGTAGGAAAAGTCTCAACTGAACATTATTGAGCAAATGTAGCAGTAACTTCAAATCGACTGCAAACAAAATGCATCTCAAGGTTTAGCAGGTACCGCAACAACAGTAAAAACGTGACTCCAAGTGAATCAAGCGAAAAAGGTAAATTTCATTCAAATGCTCAATTTCACAGTTATCTGCACTTCGCTTTCATCTGCAAGATGACTGGTACTTGGCGTGGAACAGAAGTGAATCAAGCTTATAAGGTTTAGACTTAGATTAGAGCTATTCTCCAAGTGAGTTGAAGCACTCAGTGATACCCTGTAATGTTTTTGTTTTTTAAAAAAACAAAACAAAACAAAAAAACATGGTGGCATCAGACTGAGACTTTGGTATATCTGATCTGGCTGAAATTCCAGTTTTGCCCTCATGCTTTAGTTTGTGTGTAACTATTACAAGATCCATCTGTATATACTGTACCATTTTGCCATGTACAGTATATACGGCAATTATAACTGCAGAGAAAAAAAATGTATGAAACATTACAGGGAAATGAACTTGAATGTAGGAACATACAGAGGTAAGAATTCAGAGAAACACAAGCTACACTGAAAACACAGAAGTGCTCCGGTACACAGAGGAAACCGAAAACCATCAGGAGGCTAAATCCAACCGCGCAAGAGAAACTGAGCTATTATCAAGGGCAGAGATTAATTTGTTTTGATCACTCAGGCTTTAAGCAGCAGTAGCCGCCCCTGATCTCCAGCAACGCTGGTTCATTTAATTGGAGGTGCAGCCATGGGAGGAACCATGCGAGAAATGTTCGCTGGGGTCCAGAGTGGCAGGCAGACAGCTAACGATGTTTGAACATGACTCTTAATGTCATACCATGAGAGTGTCACAATGCCCTTTTAGCACTCATGTGACCCTCTTGGGTCTGGGAGCTTTGAGATGCTTCACCTCTCAGAACCACTGATACAATTCCACTACAACTTATTTGTAGGTCACTTGGATGTAGCTCTTCATCTCTACCAACACTACGGTTAAGCCACAGTTCCTATCCGCTACTCCCTTTGTGTCTTTTAGAAATACATAATACTCAGGTACTAAAAATGAAACTGAGAGGAATCATTCCAAGAATAAAGCATTCTGCTTATAAGAAACAGTAACCTCTTTTTTGTCGAAATAGTAGGAGTGGATGTGTCATGTATGTGTCTGCCTTTGGACATTTGTATCGTGGAAAAGTCCACTTGTGGCCTTTGACTGCAGTTGATGTATGTTTGAAGCAGCGCTGGATCTTTGGAGCCGATGGAGGGCTTGCTGGTGAAGAGAGAGGAGCTCTTCATGAGGATCAAAAGGGCCTACACTGGACTCTCCAACTAGCTTACGCAACACTTTAATGACCCTTCAGAAACAGGAGAGGAGCAGGTCTAGATTCACACGATGACTAAGTCAGGTTAAGACCACAGGCAGTGCCTTTGAGACTCATGTCAAGAGGTCTTGTGCCTAGAACCGAACGGGATTAGCAAAGTGCTTGGTCGAGCATGACTGTATGTACTTGATTATAATAAGCTTTGAAAAGATGGTGAGGAAAGTTGGCCAGATGCTGTAAATGACTTTTTCATCCCTATAAAGTTTCGTTTGAAGTGTGTTTTATGATACACTGATGGTTTCAGTGTAACTCTAGGGTGTAACTCGAAGTTATTATTTTTTGTCTAGAGACTGTCAGTATGAATGAATGACACTGTGCTATTGATATAGTACCTAGTAAAGATCTCTATTTGAATTTATAGTTAAAAGACGATGGATGTCCAGTTAACCCAATTCTCCTTAATGCATTAAACATTGATAAATAAACTGTTTTCCCTAAGGATCCTACAGTGACTTCAAGAAGTACATTAATGAGCAAATGTAATATTAGCCAATAACCCGCAAACTCAAGGTTCAGAAACACAATTTGTTTGTGCATGTGTAATACTTCACATAGCAACAGGCAAAGCACATTCACTAAACGATCTCCCATTACATTTGCCTTAATAAGGGTTGCTTTTAAAAAGAGTTAGAGGTAAGAGTTCAAGGCTTAGAATTCAAGGGCTAAAGCTTAAGGCACAGGGTGTCTGCCTGGTCTGAGCGTTCTATTCTGGGTTAGTGTTGGCCAGCCCGGCCTATCAAAATCCTGACCCACTTCAGCTGCTTGGGTGTAAAGCCCTCAGCTGAAAGCAGTTAGCAGAAAAAAAAGAAATCGTTCCGCCTCGTAAATCAGGACACCCCTTCCCCTCCCTCCCGCTTCACCGGTAGCCCTTTGCTCTGCAGAGGAATGGGATTAGAGATTAGGAATACCTCTCTGTCCCAGGGGCCATGTCTGACCAAGCCCTGCTCTAAAACATCTAAGGGCAGAAGAGGATGTCCCATATGACAGGAAGCTCAGTAGGTCCATTTCCAGGAAGCAAGGTCACCCAGACCCCACATCGGAAGACTAAATTACATTTCATAGAGCACAGATGCAGTTCAGGGCTATTTTAGCCCTACCTCAGGAGCCCAGCGGGTGCACAGGGTGGGCTGAAGATGGCTACCACAGAGGCCATCCTACATTGATATGCTTACTCTCCCCATTAGGCCTGCCATGGTTTGGCCATTGATTTATTCATTTACACTGCAGGGGGCTAATAAGCAGGAAAGCAGAGGGAACAGAGTTTAATTTTCCAGGGACAAAGGAGACATTGAGGCAATTATAGCAGCAGGAAAGATGAGGAGCACTTCAGGCCTGAAGGTTACCAATTTCTACGCAAAAGACAAAGAAAAATTAGAAGATGACTTGTGTCCTACTCATCATGATGAAAAGCATTTGAGGCATTCATATCAGTACGAGTATGGCCACCAACGAATCTGCCCAGACGAGTGTGAGATACTTCCTAATAAGGATATTAAAGCTAAAGTGACTAAGGTTGATATTAATTACTGGAGACTCATGGGAAGCAATGATGCATGTATCAGGAGGATGGACCTGACACCAATAATCGCTCAGTAATCAGTAAAATAGTTGATCATGATCAACTTGAGATCATGAAAACTTTACTTCCCAGATACGGTTTACACAAAATAAGGGGGAACAAATTTAAGAATTAAACACACAGAAAGAAAGAAAGAAAAAAAAATATGCTAGGAGAAGTAACCATAGCAACATTCTTCTCTCCACAGCTTTGAGAGTTTTAATTTGGTTTAGTCTGCTTATTTTTATACAGTGTGTTCAAATAAAGGCCATTCAGAGATGTATAAAGAGCATTCCTGAGCTGGCGGGAGTCACAGGCAGGGCAGCTCTCCTTGGTTTGCGTGGGGGATTACTCCAACCAATATAAACGACATAAAACCATGTTGGTTTGATAGCGGTTTGATAGTAGCACGACTGCAGCAAAATGCACATCCTGCCTTCAAAATGAGGTGGTGAGAATCTTTCCACCAGGTTCCTCCTACAGTGCATCCTTTCCCCTCACAAAAGGAGAGGTCTTATGCTTCCACTCAAAATATTCTATGAATGAGAATATGTGTGTGTGTGTGTGTGTGTGTGTGTGTGTGTGTGTGTGTGTGCACATGCGCATGCGGGTGTGAGCATAAATGAGTGAATGTGGAAGAGGAACATTTCCTTGCCTTCGGGGTGTCGTGATAAATTCATGCGCTCCACAAGATGGGATTATTCAAGGTTGGTGAGGGAACAAAGTGCTGACACTATGTGCAAGAGGCTACCATAACAACCCAAACAGGTGTCAGAGAACACCGACGGGCCCCTCCGTCTCCACCCCTGCAGCCTCCACCCATGATGGGACTTAGAAATGCGCGGCACACACTTTATCAGGCACCGTCTTCTCAGCAGGACGGCACAGGCAAGCTGATGGGGTTCTGTCTCTTATACACTAATGCACAGCTGCCATGACACTGTAGTAGGATTATACATGCATGACATTATGGATTGAAATGAATTCATATGCATGCACTGACTTCATAAGTAGTCTAAACATTAATACAGGCACATTCCCATGCCCCCACACGCAGATCGAACACGCAGGCTTCCTGCACGCAGTCTGAAAGCTTGAATTCGAAGGCTTGGCTGCATCAGTAATGTAGGCACACACTGATTTGGGCTCTTTTTTTTTAGCTTTTAATGTTTTTTTTTCCCTTCTTTCTGTCCATTAGAGCGGCGTGTCACATGGAGAGACGCTGCGTGTGAGGACGTGGCCCAAGCCTGAGGGGAGCGCAGCAGCCGGACCGGAGTGATGCTGCGAGAGGTCTGAGGACGGGGTGAGGATGGGCTCATCAGGGGCTCGGCGAGCAGAAAGCGACCTCAGACAAGTGCGAGGTGCGTTCCTCGCTCCACTGAGGTGTGCTCCGAGAGCCTGGAGACCTTTACGGTGGTCAGTCATGCAACGTGTCGTTATGGATCTAACAGCATAAAAACACGTGAATTCAAAGCTATTTAGTGAACAGAGGAACGTGAACACGAGACAGTTGTGTCTGACGAGAACCCGTTATAACTGTATTCCAATATGTACTTAGTATCACTCAGAAATAGCACGTGCATTACATGCCCAGATTTGCCGTCCATACTAGTTTTAGCTGTACTTAGTAATTAGTGATTTAGCAACTTAGTAATTAACAGCCACCGCTTTCCCATGGATACGTAGATAGTGACGGTGACCTGTCCATCTGTGCCTGCCATGTTTTCTCGTCCCTGTGTATCTCTGCCCCTGTGTGACTAACTCAGTTTGAGTAAGGCTGAATCCACACTGGGAGCCCCCAGACCCCATCACCACACTGAGCGTAGCCCAAAATGTCACCATCTGTCAGCTCTGAGGGTGTGAAGACAAAACCTCCCCTCTTAGCAGCAGCTTAATGGAGCAGCTGTACTACAAAAGCAAAAACAAAAAAAAAAAGGTCTCCATCTCCCCTCAGCAAAGCTTGAATATTTATTAGTGAGACTCCTCTGCTTCGTCTCCCTCTCCACTCCAATCCCTCGCTCGTTCCGTTTGTTAGCAGCCCTGTTATACAAGCTCTCCTTCCTATCTCTGCTATAACAGGTGTCTCTTTCAACACCGCGTCTGGAGTTGCTCTCAATCATCAACGTACACTCAGGTAATACGATTCATTGTGGCTTGAGCGAGGAGTCTGGGATGCTGCCACTCATGCCGTCTCAGGTCGGTCTATTAATAGGGGAGAAAGAAACAAACTTGCATTTTTTACTCTGTCAGAATAATCCTGTACTGCGTGACCCAGGTCTTTTCTTAAACATACTTGATACGGTGTTTTTGATTTAGAATCGCAGTGTACCTTTACTGTACAAAATGCAGTGCTGACTGTGAATAGTCTATCAAGGTCCCTGATGAAAATGTGAGAGTCGGTATTGCTGGGGCACGTCAGCACTTTACATCAGAAAAGAAAGATGAAGCACGACATGGAATCACACCTCTGCATTTAATAAACCAAGCTAACAACCCATGCAGTTCACTCTTCACAATTGAAATCATTCTGTATTCACTAGTGTGGTGTCACTAGACTAACTTGGCCTGAGGCCTGAGTGAATGCAGCCCTTAAATCACAGTCTGCATCCCTGTGGTTCCGTCAAGTAATTTCCAGTTTGCAGGACCACCTCTGAAGAAGGGTAATTCTTCGGTGTTGTCGAAACACCAACAAACAAGTTAGCCATTATCACGATAAAGTGCAGAGTCGTGGAGACGCCTCCCAGTATGTTTACGTCCTGTCGTTACAGAAACCCCGGAGGGAAAGACCACGTTTCGTCCGTGCCTGGGACACAACCCAGCACCGGGCGCACCCTTCACGGCATCCGCGAGCAGGGGCGCATCCGTACGCTGCTCGTTTGTAGGTGAAATCAAACACTGTGCACTGAGGAGCACCACAGGCAGACCCCCACCACGCGGGTGGACAGCGCACACAAGCACAGAGGCTCTCCAAAATGCCGCAATCTCATTCTCAAGCTGGAGCGGAGGCAGCATCAGCCTGCAGGCGGAGAGGCAAGTGCTCACTGCTGGAGAGGTGTGCCAGTGGGGATGTAATCCTTAAGAACTAGGTGTGAAAAACACGTACCCAAAATGATCCTGGAAGAAAAAAAAAACAAAAAAAACATTGGTACAATAGCCAGAGGCAAACATGTGTTTATTTCAAAATAAAGCACCCTCCTTCCAGCTGGACTGAAGAATAGCATAGTCTAGTACAAAATAAAGCATCAGTCAGTCATTCACTCATATATTTATTTACGTTTTTGTTTGTTTGTTTCACCAATTCCTTAAAAAGTATTGTGGAGCTTCCGTGCCTATTAGGATTCCCCACTGCATGTAAATCAAATGGTGAATTGCAGGACCACCTGACGTCTTGCAGGCAGATAGCTGGAGAACGTGCTTGTGGCTTTCAGGGCAGGAGACTGGCATGGCACGGACTTGAAACATGAAGGGAGTAGCTAGGACAGCTTGGTAATATCATGCATTATGTATGTGCTGCTAAGAGCTCATTCAATGTGCATCTAACCATATAGATTATAAAGAAACTGCCTTCGTTACAAACCACTGCTGCATTTATGGAACACAATTAAGGTGCAGATTATATTCTTTATTTGAAAACTTTTTACAGAATGATCTAAAGCTGTACATAAATGTGATTACAGACATCAAATAAGCATTTGGTTTTAATTATTGCATTGGCATTACTATTATTAGCATTATTTCAAGAAGTATCATGTTTTATTTCCACTATGCATAAAGTATTCATTTTATTGTAACCACATGTACGTAAATGGCTTTTTTCTTGTGCTGGGGATTGTCTTATTTTCTGTCAGTAAAAAACATCATTAGTAAACACATCATTATAAACTATGATTGAATTCAGTAGAGACTGCAGAAACAATGAATAGAGAGTGAATTCACAGTGACGGGGTGAAAGGATCTAACACCAAGTTGCATCAGTAGAGGACTGGTCTGGTCTCTGCTTATTTTTCCTTCATAATTATTATCTTATGGATAAGGACTAATAGTTTGTTCAAATGCAATTTGTCATGACAGAAAAAAGTATTAAGTAGCTGAACGGAAGCTCTACACAAAGCTCCACACCCCCCCCTGGCCAGAGCTTTAAAGTCACAGTGTCATACCCACCGGCACAGTGGTCGTCTCACATATACAGTACACTATCTGTAATAAACACTACAGGCCTGTGCCTGATATAGGAAGGTAGATGCCTGTGAGTACTGTCTCCTCAATGTTATTACATGGCCATTACCGGAACTGCATACACTATAAAGCTAAAGCTATATTTCAGAGAGGGTCCAGAGGGGGAAAGAGTCTCGCCACACACAGTGGAACCATCCCTCTTACCTCCCCTCCCTCTCCTCACTCAGACAGCCACCCACTCACTGGCCCTTGTAATGAATTATCCAAATAATAAAAGAAAAGGGTGAGGGAGAGAGAGAGGGGGGGGGGGGGGGGGAGGAGAGAAGTTCAGTATGGGGAGAATAAATGAAACAACCAAATGAAAGTGGGGGGGGGGGAGTGGGCCTCAGTGGGAAGTAAAGGTGAGGGGGGGAAATGGCCGC
>JAOYMR010000004.1:16291748-16308447 GCA_025802075.1 Tenebrosternarchus preto | reverse complement strand
TCAGTCTCCGGAACGACACTGAGCAGCAGCTTTAGCCCTATTTCGAGTGTAGTTCTGATTTACTGAGCTGGTGACTCAGTTTGTAGCTCCTCGTCGCGGTTTCGTTATAACAGCAACGTTTCCTCACACTGCGCAAAGTTAACAAGACGCGAAGTGAGAGGGAAGAAACCCATGCGCGGCAAGACATATCCATGGAATATATTACAAGGTTGGGCAGATTTTTGGAGAAGTGAACATGTTTTAACCGGTCATGGTACTTTGGGCTCAGTTCACGTTACCCCGTTCCGCGGGACTGTCATGACAGATGGCAACTGTAAACTCGGTAGCAACTTCAGATACTGGTAAACGGAGGGAATTCAGAAAATGATCGGACCGATACCTTTAGAGCCGTTCAAACACAGAGGCTGCTAATGCAGTGCTGATGACATTGAACTAGTCGGTCTAGTCTGAATGAGAAAAAAAAATAACAAATTACCTGATCTCTGTCAGCAGTAGTTATTCGATATACCCGGATTTGTTTCGTAGATACAAATGAAGTTTGCCATCCATGACACGTCTCTGTTTAGGAGAATGAGTACCTTTCAGCAGCGTAACGCATAATCTTTTCACAATCTATCCTTCCAACGAGCCACTAGTCTTCGGGAAACCGAAGAAATAAAAACAGAAAATATTGGGGGCTGCCAAATGACATAAAATATAGAAAGAATCAAATAGACCTAACCAATAACAGAAGATAAAAAACACAATTCCGAAATAAAAGGGGCAAAATCAGAAGAAAATAGGACTTCAGTTCACAAGCTTAAGGCGCCGATAATTCCACGATGCGTATCCATTCTGATACACTGTATTCCAAACGAGTTAATGAGTGAGCTATGCATTCGGCAACAGCAGTCGAGTATCCGTTTATTCCGAATTTGTTGCAGTTTTACTTCCAAGATCTCAAGACGCGTTGGCACGCAACTGGCAGTGTATGTGGACGGCTCTCTCGCCTTTCTTTTTTCAGCTTGCTTCGGATTTGAATTTGTTTCTGCAGTCGCTCTCTTCTGCGCTGGAATCCGAGCTGTCTACACGCTACTGCACACAGTCGTGCATCTGGATCCCCGCATTCGCGGTAACAGCGACGAAGACAGAGGCGCGCCCCGATCTCGCAGGGGACTAGTACGCGCGCACTACTTTACTGACGTCAGACATCGCAGGTTGCAAATGGAGCAAAAGAGAGATTTAGTTCGCCGGTACCCCGTCCGATTCCAAATGACGGTTGAACGACACACAACAAGAAATTATATAGACTTTTCGCTCGATCTTAAAGTCTGATTGGTGATGCTTTTTTCATCGCCTTTTCCAAATGCACCTGAAAGAACCGTAAGTTACATTAAAATACTTGGCCAAGGCCAGATCCATCATAAAATTGTACGTCAAATCCCTGTTACTAAAAGGCTCGCTGTGCTTGACTCTGAGCTGCTGCATTACCCGTTTCCACATCACTGCTTGCACTCAGAACTGAACAAAACTTGGAAATCACAAAGACAGAAGTATAAATGAGTTAATTTGCTGTGACATTAAACACACTTAAAACGCAATCGCTCTGAATGATGCAGCATTTTAGCTTCCAAAACTATATTCAGTCCTCACAATCTGGGACCTTTCCTCAAGAAATTTACCTAGACAAATGAATTTCATTCATTTTATATTAAATATTTTATGACCGCGCATTATGATCTTGCAGAGTATAGTCAGCATAGCCTACCAGATTTCAAAGCAACTCTCAATATAGTGCACGTAAATGAAGATAAAGTTAGCTCAATGAAAATCTGCATATGAACAGGTGCATAGCCACAGATGGAATTCATAGAATAGTGTCGGATTACAGTAGGCTTCTGATATAACAGCAATAATACAGCATTATCGAGAAGCTTTCACGTTCTACAGAAACTATACATGCCTTCCTTTAATTGTGCTTTTCACAGTGTTAATAAGTTTTCCCCTTCCTTTTGTATAACTCCTATAACTGGCAGCACCGGCACTACTTGCAATACTTGAATATAGGAATCTAATGGTAAAACCGTCAGAAATGTGTTATACTGCTACTGATTTTCAGACCATTGTTGTACAAGTGCTCCAATAGTCAGACTCACATTCAGTTAAAATGATTATGCCATGAAACATAAAAAACATGACCTCAGATGCATGGCAGGAACAAGAGGAACATAATTTGTGTAGTACTTTTCTTTGGCATACACCATACACACATTTGTGAAATAGCCCTTTAAAAAATGTGCCTTCATGCTGTGGTACCAGCTTAGACTTACAAAAGGAATTTGCTCTTGAGTAATTTATATTCTTCCATGTTATGCCAAGATGCAGGAAAAGCAAAAACACAAAGTCTTGATTACTGCACTGATGGAACAACACAGGGTATATTGTTACCTTAATTGTCAGCTTGGTGAATGTCTTTACTGTTAAATTTGTTTGCAGTGCCTTGTTTGAATTTAGAGTTTTAAAAGCCTGTCACTATACTATGACATATAAAATACCACTCAAAAAACTATGAATCAATTGCAGTACATGCATTCAATATGCATTCAAATTTGATTAATGCTTTAAAACAACTCTCTGCACTCTCTTGTACGTAAAGTTAATATATCTTATAATGTCAATTTATAATAAAGTTATTTGAAATGTAAAAAGGTTTTGTAACAGATCTTGTGTAACTGCTCTAAGCAGTTTTTTTCCCTTCCAATGTCCTTAACCCCACTACATGAGTTTATAATCTTCAAACATACACTCCAGCTTGTTTCAGACTTGCAAAGTGTTTTACAGTCTAAAAGGTTTAAAATATGCCTTTGTTTTAATGCCATGTTTAAAAGTCGTTTATTGATTTGTCTGTGACGGTTCTAAGATGCCAGTTTAGAGCTGAATTCACTGCCATCATGATGTCCATCAACACTGCAGTTCGTGTAACACCTCTCATAATGAGTTTTTCAATATCACCATGGGATTCCTGTTCCTGAAGTTACAGTAGGAGAAAAAGTCATACTGCTTATGTTCCTATACTGTGCTTTGTTAACAGATGGAATCTTGGTTATGTTCTATAAAAGTGTTAAGTGTTAGCATGTAGGCATCATGCATATCATAACTGAACAGATATTTTTACACAAATTCAGCATTAATTTCCCTTGGTTTTAAGCTGCTTCACATTTGCACATTAACGGTAATTACAGAGGCTGGATTTGGTGAGCAGCAAAGTAGAAAGTCTGTTCTTATTGAAAAATGTTCTTATAGAAAAAATTAAAGTTCAGGTCAATTCAGTTTAGTTCAAAGGCTCTTTATTGGCATGACCTTATTAAGTTACACTGTTGGCTGGCAAAGCATTAAACTTGTTTAAATCCTGTAAGATGTCAATACACACACACACACACACACACCCTTCTCTTTCTACTTTCTCTCTCTTTTTCTCCTTTTGTATGTCTTACATAATCATGCAGAGACAGTTTTGTTTTTGTTGTTGTAGTTATTTCTTTGTTGTTGTTTTTTTTCTGAAACAGAGGCCATGACCTTAGTGAGAGTGCTACTCTGATCAAATATGACAATTATGGTGATTTTCCTTTGCCCAGACCTTATCCTCTCAGTGCTCATTCATCACTGGGGCTGAAGTCATCATAATGGCTACCTGAGTAAATAAAGCCTGTCTCATCAACACGCCTGCCCTGTTCCACTGGGGCTATAAGTCATGATTGCAATGCACTGGTGAGCAGACACACATGCATTCACGCACTCACGCACGCATGAAAGCATGTACACACACACTCTCTCTCTTACACAGACACACACACACACACACACACACACACACACACACACACACAGGGAGAGAGAGGGCATACATCTCACTATTCATTTAACACAACCCATTTCTCTGATGCCTGTATGTCCTGCTGTTCTGCACATGCACCACAACTGCTGAGCTTCAGATGAACAGTACTGCAGGATGGCCACTCTCAACCTGGTTGAAATGATCTCCTATCATTCACATATTACCCCCCCACACACACACACAAACTTTAATTTAGAATGTTATTCCCTAAGACAACAGGTGATCAGCATATATGGAAACTTCCTCAAGACAAGAGTGCTGCAGACGTATCCCAGGTGGCTACGGCAAGCAGGCTGTGAGAATGCCAAGCTGACAGGAGTACAAAAGATAGCTAGCTGCTGAATAATTTATAGCACCATTTAAGATTTTGTTTCATTTTTGATACGTTTTATACTTTCAGTGAACATATCATTCTGTCATTTTATATATTTGATATATTCAATATTATAATATAAATAATAAAGAAGGAATAAGTGTTTCCAAACTTTTGACCGGTAGTACTGTATATTTGGGAACACAGAGACCGCCATTTTTTCCTCACGCCAGTAGCAAAGAAACCACCGGTTTTGACACATCTCTGTCCCCGTCCAATCCGTCTCATCCTAAGCCTGAGGCCAAGGATGTTCAACCATGGAACCCCTCATCTCAGACCATCAAGGTAGAAGAGGGTAAACTGTGACCAAAACCTTGGAGGAAGCCTCTGCAAATGATCGACACATCAATGTGGGGGAAAGAGATAGAGAGGGTGAGAGAGAGAGAGAAGGGGAGAGGAAGAGAGAGGCAGAACAAAGCAGGGATAGGTGATGAGGCACGAGGAGGATGTGAGATGATGTTGTGGCCTGGGGGTAGGGCTTGTTGAGAACCAGCTTTGCAGTGTTAGCTTTTGAACTGAAACTGCAGCAGATACACAAAGTAGGTAAATGTAACATTAGCTTGTGTCTAAAAAAAGGATTTTTTTTTTTTTTTGGGGGGGGGGGGAGCCTGATAACAGAATCTTTAGTATAAAAAGGGATCTAGAGATAAAAAGAAGAAAGTGGAGTCGGGGGGCTTACGGGCAGATCCTCTCAGTAGAGGGAGCTTATGTGCCAGGCAAGTGTGGTGGCGTATGATAACAGATAAACATGATTTTTACACTGCAGCTACACAGCTTCGTTTTTAAAGTCTTTCGTCAGACCGAGCAGACGTGAAGTTATGCAGGTGGCGGGATGCTGCACACGCACCGGGGTGCTTCTGCTGTAGGGGTGTTTCACGCATCCAAGAAGAGAAAGAGAAAGAAGAGAATGTGCTTACTGTACACTCAGTCAAACACGTCACATCGAATAAAACAGAGCCAGGCGGCACCATGGCGTGAAGTATGTAACAACTCTGCTGACAGAAAAATATAGACCTATCCTTTCCCCATCTCCCTCTTTTTATTTATTTTCTTCTAGCTTCCATTACATATCGGATTGTAGTGGGTGAAGCCCGGTAGGACTTTTTGCCTTAAGCTTTTGAGTGCTGCAGAAAACGGCTTTTAGATGCATTCATTGCAAAGCACATGGAACGGCATAGATATCATGCTCCAGTAATCACAGCTGACCACAAAGGAACGGTCCACGGTGGTGGAGAGTGCTTAGACTTCCAGACGTATCGGGTACTGCGCTGAAGGCCTTGAAGGCAGAGAACAAAGTCAGATGCCTTATATGAGATTTAATCAGGACAGCAACCAAATTATTATCTCCTTTCATTCTCAACTACGTTTATGTAGTTGCTTTAGTCAAATTGGATACATTCAGCATCCTGCATCTGATATCATGTGTCTGCATATTTAATAATTATGCCATCTGTTTTATCTATAATACACCTGTCACTGTCAAAGCTTACAGCGGCATATGTAGACAATCCACAATTGACATTTCTGGATTGGGAAGTGTGTGAACACTCTGTTTGACTAAAATAACCGAGGCAATGAACGAAACCTAACAAAGTCATTATTTTTATCTTACTTTGGAAATCTGGACGTGGGAAAGATAAGACAGAAATGATCTAAGATTGAAACTGCACAGTTCAAAGAACAAGGGCCTCGTGCTCACAGCAGGGCAGAAAACCACAAGAACGTTCATAAGGAAAATTCCCAGTAGTTCCTCTGCACTACAGTGAGATGAGATGGTGTAGTAGTCTTACTGCACCATCTCATGTGCATTACAATCTCATATGTATATGTAATTATTAAATATTCATGTGCTATTTTTTTTCTTCTTTGTCTTCCTTCAATCAGTGAAAATAAAAGTTCAGATGAAGTTTTAAAAACACTTCCTTATTATATCTGCATAAATTCCTTGCACAAGTAACCCCCCCCCCCCCCCACACACACACACACACACACAACATCCCATTGTATTAACATAAAGACTCTTCATGTGCATTCTACTTTGTTGTTCATTACTGAGGGAAAATTAGCAACAAACTGAACACAAAAGACCATGTTTCACTTTAGTACAATGCAAAATCTTTTAGGCTGCTTATCATATTATTAGCCCTTGGAGACCATCACAGCCCTCACAGAATGAGTTTGATCTCATAAACAGCACTCTGCACCTCAGCACATCCTGCAGCCCCTCCCCTCCAGCCTCTGGGAAACAGCCCCACCCAGCCTCCTTCCAGACTGGCCCTTCTCGTTCCCTCACAGCACTCCGACGTGTAGACCGGACTTGCCGATTTGTAATGCTAAGCATGAATAGGCAATCGTGTTAGAAAGGGTAAGAGGAGACATTCACAATAGCAGGCTAATCATTTTATCGCTGTTTTTCAAATCTGCATAATAAGTCATTTAAAGAGGCTTTAGTCTGGTAGTATATACAGGAGCTGTTGTTTTTAGCCCTGGATGTCTATTCCTCTCCATTGCCAGCGTATGTAATTTAGTTTACCAAAGGCATCTGACTCCTGCTTTGAGATGGGTTGACAGGGAGAGAAGCACAGGGAGGAATATCAACAAGGAGCACCACAGAGTACAGGAGCATGTTAACTCTCTCCACCCAGCCCCGGTGCTGCCCAAAGAGAAAGAGAGAGAGCGACAGAGGCAGAGAGAGAGAATGAGAGTGAGAGAAAGAGAGAGTGAGAGAGACAGAGAGAGAGTGGGACAGAGACAGACAGACAGACACATAAAAAAGAAAGATAGAACAGAATTTTAAATTTGAAATAAATTGGACAGAGGACCACTCAACATCACTGCACAGTTTTCTCCTTAAATTTTCTATGAATAAATTGCTGTTTAGGAAACTGTATCTAAAGCTAATGACTCCCTAATGAATAACAATTATTTTGCTACACTATGCCAAAAGAAAGAGGTAACGATAAAGAACCTGTACAGACCAGTGTGTCCTCATGAAGCACTGTACACCATTAAAGATGACAAGTTCATTGACACTGTCATTTCTACTTTGATGTGACCTATTCGGTTAGTAATGTGGCCATGTAAAGGAACAGAAAGAGATCGATCCAAACCGACCAAAATAGACACACCTTAGACTGCATATCTGATGGCTAAGCTTATTATGGCAGCCAGGCACACTGGCCAGCATGCCTCTTACACTCTTACTATAGACTCTTACACTCTCATATAGACTTACATTCACATATAGACTCTTACACTCTCATATAGACTTACATTCACATATAGACTCTTACACTCTCATATAGACTCTTACATTCTCATAAAGGCTCTTACACTCTCACATAGACTAATCTCATATAGCCTCTTACATTCTTATATAGATGCTTACATTTGCATATAGACTTACATTTTCATAAAGGCTCTTACATGCCAAACAGGAGAGCTCTGTTTCACAGCTGTGGGCACAAATTTATGGTACACTATTACCCCTTTATTACGGTAAGTAACAATGAGTAATTGTTTGTAATCAGCACATTGGCTTCATAAGAACAGAATTAGACCCCCCTCATACATCATGAGAGCCGGTGCTGTGGAGGTGAGAGAATTCTCTTTATTTTTTCCTATTTGTCAGGCCCATTTTGCTACAGATGTAGCTGAATGCATTTATTAACAAAGCACAATTAATCACAGCATGATAATGGACACGGAAGTAAATGATTAATAACATCACTTAAAAGTAGTAGAGCTTTTCCTTTTACTGTGGTTTAAATGGTGGAAATATGACGCTCAGTTTCATCATTTAATTTTTCAAAGTAGAAATTCACTTGCAATTTACCCTGAGTTTACCTAATGAAAGCCTGTGCTTTTTTTTCATGGTGGTGCTGTTTTATATTAAAACCATTTAGTTTGATTTTTTTTTTTTTTTTTTTTTCATTAGAAATTTTTGCCATGTTCTTCATTAGCCCATGATACAAAAGAATCTGCCAAAAAAAAGATATTATATCTCAGACTGGTCTTGAAATCCTTTCCCAGTAGTAAAAGCTATCTACCACACCTTTCCATCGGAGCATCTTCGTTACTACTTCTCATCTGAGGGTGATAAAATTCCATTGACGCCATGACAACACTGATTAAAATCAATGCACCATCTTCTGTGCCCTGCGGAGTCACTGACCAAGGCGTGCAACCAAAAGTGGAGTGAGAGCAGACGTGGACAGAGACAAGACAGACGCTCTGACTTATGATAGACTCTCCCCTTCAGGAATGAAAGAACGAAAGGTGAACGCCATGAGGCTCAGTTTTACCCTTGCTGTGTGTGTCTGAGTGTGTGTGTGAGTGTGTGTGTGTGTGTCCATGTCCATTACTGGTGTGAGGAAAGATCTCTAGTCTGGGTATTGTTGATGTGGAAATGCTTCTCATGTGGCTGCGGAGAGGTGAGAATTGATGGCAGAAGGGTGTGAGATAAGTCGACCCTGATCCTATCAGCACAGAGGTTCTGCGGTACACACAGCGAGGAGGACCGAGAAAGCGGCGAGATGGGGGCCGATAGGAGAGGCACCCCCCCGCCGAGGTGGCAGCATGGGCATGGTGGCTCGGCTCGCCAGCACCAAGAGCTATTAAGATGCTGCACATGTATCTGACAACAATGTTCCTTTTATGAGCCTGCAGTGGAAGGTTAAGTAAAACGGTAAATAGAGCTCTGCTGGAAAGCCAAGCACTGACTTTCACTATGCTACTCGCATCAGGACCTATTACACATTTAGGCAAAGCTCTAATGTAAAGCAGAAGGGTGTTATTGAACATAGCTACATGTGGAAGAGGCCAGTAAACTCCACTGTTACTGCATCTACAGAACATCAAAAGGTTGAACGCAAGCTTTAGTGTCTGAAAATGACAGCATGTAGAAGTATCGACACATGCTGACATGCCTACAGATGTGGTGTCCTGCAGGTGAGCAAAAAGCCTGTGAGCAGTTAGATGCAGTGCTGAGGCCTCCATAGAGCCTGTTTACTTTTTAACGGAGTTGTCTCTTACTCCATTAGAAAACAGGTCTGTGGACTAGAAGAACACCAGGCCAGTACAGAATGTTCCTGCTACCAGTCCTGGATGTATGGATGCCCTATGAATATAGCACTATTAAAGGAAATATTAAACTACTGTGATAAGTCTGGCTGGTTTGGTGTGGGAGGCTTGATTATCATCATCACAGGGCTTTTGGTGAAAGGCATACATGTGAATACCCATAATGACAGTGTCACCATGAGTTCTCTTTTGTATGAGTGACTGAATTAATTGGTAGTTTAGCAGAATTGATTGGTGAGCAACATGAGAAATTGGACAGTGATTTGATATTTCCTCCACACATGTGACACAGGCATGTGTGCCTGCGTTTGTCTAAGGACTAATGCAATTTAAACACTGGATTTGCTGTAAACCAGACAGACCTCTAGAAAGTACAACAAATACGTGTGTGCATGTGTGTCTATGTCTTTGTGTGTATGTCTGTGTGTTTGTATTTCTATCTGGATTTTTACAAAAAGAGACAATAGAAAGGGAAAGAATGAAAGGGCACTTGAATGGCAATCATAACAGAGCTCCTCCTCTACTGTGTATGTGTCCAGTTTCCTAGGAACTGAAGCAGTTGGCAAGGCAAATAATTGTCTTGCTAATTACAAAATGCTTCAAGCTTGGAAAAACACTGAGCTCCTTCAATGAAAGGCAAATCTTCACGAGTTCCCTGTTACATAAATAAAGCTTGAATAAACTGTCACAGTATAAAGTTTCTTCTTAAGTTAATTTTCAGTAAAAAAAAGTAAAATCCAAGGGAACTAATATGTGAGACATTAAATTCATCCAGTCATCCAGATTTATTATCAGTGGAATTTCAAACTTTAATTTGCCCTTCATGAGATGTTAACCATTTTGGTAAATAACTTCATTGGAAATACTACACGCTTCTGTTCACACAGAAAACACTCCAGTACAAGAGAGGGTTAAATGTAGAAATGGTGAAAATCCTAGGAAACAGAGCACAAAAAAAACAAGCCTGTTCGGTACCCTCTTACTCCATTCGAAAACAGCTTTGTGGAACACAGGAACATCAGGCAAAGCAATATTGGATAGGTCTCCTAAAGTGAGAAGTTTGTGGTGTGTGTGTGTGTGTGTGTGTGTGAGAGAGAGAGAGCATAAATGTCTGTGTAAATCTGCTTGAGGCCAGAAGACTGAGCTAGCATATGACAGCCACTAAGATGAATTTGATGCTGGCTGTAAAGTTAGCCAGCTCTGATGGTGGTAGGAATCACAATTAGAAACATTCTGTTTGCAAGTACATGATAAGCACAGGGATAGTTGGATACTTATTCAGAGTATCACTTATAACAAGTAGAAAAGGTATATTAAAATGACTGATTCATGTTATGTTGTGAATGAATGTACAAGGCACATGGATTAACACAAAAACAATTCAGTATATCCAATTCTATTTTGGTGGGTGGCGTTCACAGCTGTGTAAACACTGACAGTTAAACAATTCAGATAGTATAAGACATATTTAACAAATCGTAGATTTGTTACAACTCCAGTGTTTACCAGCTGGAATAAGATGAGAGCAGGGAGCCTGGACAGAGGAGTAAGTCAGGATTGTCATTAAACAGAAGTGGAGGAGTGCAGTAGGTTTAGATATATCCCTGAAGAGGGCAATCTGTGTACTTTCCTGAGCTAACTAATCAAAATCTGCCCAGTATGATGATTCCATAACGGTAGTGGTAGGAGTGCTTGAGCTAAAGTACTGATTCTGCTTAAGTCAAAGTAAAAGGTTCACATCTAGCAATCTGTCTGATTACACAAGTTATCCTGGATCTGTGGCTAAGGGACAATGCATAAAATAATATGAACAGAGTTGTTATCAAGCACTTCATTGACACAAACAGGTCATTGTGAAAAAACAAACAAACAAACATAACTAACATTAATCTGTTACTTGCCTCCACTGGAGACCTGCTGTTCTTATCTAATCCTACTCATCTCCTTCTACAAAGGACCAATGATCTGCTCTCTCACTGCCATTTCTGCACTGACACTCCTTTTTCAAGAGCAACTGTCCAGTATCAGCATGTGAATAACTGTGAGAGGAAATGACCAGAAAAGACCCAGTTAAACGGATAACAAATGCATGTGGCCTCATCAAGTAATCTGGTCCACTGTTGTTGTTGACCTGCCTATTTAACCTGTAACAGATGGCAAGAACAAAACTAATGTGAGTATCTGAAAGGTAGGATCCACTAAAAGGAAACTGGCTTTAAAATATAATATGTTTCCTTTTGTTTTAGTCCTTGAAGATTTGTCAATATATTATGCTCTGGATGATGGCAGGAAAAAAAAAGCATTTATTTTGAAAGGCTACATGATGTTACTAAGTTACTGAAGCAACCTTCAAGCTTTCAAGTCATCACAGTCATGGCTGTTTGTAGCCTACAGCAGGTCAGTTCATTTTGCCCTTAAGCTCTTACACTCTGCAGGATTTGGGGGAGACCCTGTGATGCCAGAGAAAACTGTCCTTCACCCCTAATTAGCCCCACCTGAGATCTTATGCATCATGTGCTCTCCTGATTTATTTCACCTGTGCTCAGTTTTTTATGCACTGTTAAAATATGAAATAATGTATACCTGGAATACTATGAGCTCTAATCTAGACTGATTAGTTTCTTTAAAATGCAAATGCTGTATCTTACATTTGAGCTTTATGTGCAAGCATTTGATGAGGTTATTCCTGTTGTTCATTGCTTATGTGTGAAGTCAAAAGTAGGGCTTTAAGGCAATGATGCACCTAGAAAATCTACATTTTATACATGTGCACCAGCCCACAACCAAAATACACCATTCTAATTAGCAATTGTAATTTCCATAATGCTTGACAACAATTTGGCCTCTACAAAAAAGACAACAACAAAAAAACAAAACAATAACAACAAGAACAAAAAGTTAAGTGAGAGAAGCGTTGCTTTATTTGGAGCTCTGTAGGTGAGCAGAAAGAGATGGAGAAGATGCAGGAAGAAGAGAAGATGCTTTGGTTCTCTGAGCCGATTTGGTGTGAGTGTGAAAAAAAACAAGAACAATACTTCATAACACAGGCAAAAGAAAGGTGTGTGTAGAGGCCATGGGGGAATTCCACACAATGTGAATATGTTCCCTTCAGTGAGACACAACCACTATAAAGAGTCTGGGAAAAATGCTGGCTTGTGTTTTTGCACACAGTGAACAGGTTCTTAAGGCTGGAGATGTATGTGATAAGTTCAAAATATTTAGAGCACACCTTTCTGTCTCCTGCATGTCAGATTCAAATGGAATTCTCCAGTGTTCACTTTCAGGTGTTTCAGTTATCGAACTGAAATACCTGGAAGAGGGACAGGAGAGCTCCCTGTTGTGCCTGCTCCATGCTTCTGTATGGGTTTGAGGGCACACCGGTGCAGCACAATATAGACATCCATGACACAAACAAGGGGGTTTATCTCCAACAGCTTCCCCTGGTGCAGAGCTGAACCCAGGCTCAGCCTGGTGCTGCAGAGGTTAGCCAAAGGTCCAGGCACCGTGTGCCACCCCGAGCATTCAAAATACACCTAAGAGAGAAGCATCTGGGGCCAGACCCACCCTGCGGAAATGGAAAAGCCAACACTTGCAAAGCTTAAGGCTTATCCCTACTGGAGACCAGATAAGCAAAAAATAAAAAAAATAATAAATAAAAATGCCGATAAAAATGATTCAGTACACACAGTGCTGTCACTGCATGCTTCTGTGATTCACTGTGCTTGCTGCATTGAAATACGCTATGCCTAAAATATGAAAGAGCAGAGAATTAGACTAAACAGTGAGCCATTATTCAGGAGGTCAATTTAATTTGGAGTTTTTAAAAACAAAGAACTTCACAGACAGGCTCAGCATATTTATTCATTTTGACACTTCTGAGTCCTTTTTTGAGTGCGTTTTGCCAATCAAATCCCATGGTTACACACTGCACCAACGATTTGCCAGTGTACTTCCCTCATTTGCTTTTTGCAATCACAGGTTGGTGCTCGTACGTGTGTATGGCATGTCACTATCATTTCAAAGTGCTGGTTCCATCAACCATAAAGTTCACTGCATGTTGCAGAACACCTCTTATCTACATCCTTTATGAAGAGTAGACATTGCTCTTTTCACTGACCAGATCTAGAGGGCATTTAAAGGGCTTGCAAGTGAACAGACAATATCTGAACTGGGATGCTTTGACTCAGGCTGTGAATGAAGTCAGTTAAATGACCTAAGGATGCTGAGGATTCGATGCCAGTGCTAACGGAATGAGCTTGCATTTCTGGACTTGATATAATTTTGTATGTGTCTGTAAAGTAGATGAAGTGTGGGTGTATAGAGAGCACAGCCATGCAGAATCTAATCCAGCAGCTCTGTGTCAATGTCTTGGTAGAGACGTGATTGTATCCTGAAGCCTTTCATAAGAATTGCCATTCCTTCTGTCTGAATGCACAATAAAATCCAACAATGAACCTGTTTAAATGGTTTAAGTACAGTTTTCTATGCATATAAAAGTAATGTAGAGCAAATGTGATCTCTGAATTATATCTGCACCAAAACATATATTTAATGAGGTAAAAATATATACATAGACACATAGGTACACACATACATACATGAGTCCCATCATAAAGGTTAGACTTGATTTAGATTTAAGCAAAATGAAAATCAACACTTCTGTCCTTCAAAGACACACGCAGCATTTTAATAATGACTGACTGTTATGTTTATGGGCTGTTAGGAAGTTCGAACATGGGCGCACACATATGTCTGTGTGTATGCATGATAGAGAGAGAGAGAGAGAGAGAGAGAGAGAGAGATTTGTATGTACATGACAGATAATTTGATCATTTGTATGTGGCAGAAGCCCAGATCTGAACATGGACCCGCTGCAGTCCTAATGTCCCCCAGTCATTATCCTGCTAAACTCAATCAGATCAACAACATTAAGATCCTGCTAATATGATTCAAGGTGATTTCTTTCATTTTGATGTATGCTGATTGACTCCACTGCACATGTGAGCCTTTTTAAAGATTTAGTCTCACTCAACACAATTCCTTATCATCTCCACATGTACTTCCTGCACAATGCACATTTATAAGGTCCTTGTTGTTCAACACAAGTGTCAGTTCTTAAAAAAACTGCTCATGGAAAGATATTTTAAGATGTCATGGGAGATTTTTAAACATGCAGCAAGTTTTCTCATTTGCAAAATTGTTTTTACCATTTTAATTTGAGAATGAAAAATTACTAGGTACTCTTGGTCAGAAGAGCTCGTTATTCTTGCTTAATCAAAAAATATCATCATGTAGCTTTTTTAACCATCAATATTCTACACATTAAATGCCACTCTGCTCCTGTTAAAACATATACCTGTCAGAAAAGAAAAAAATGAACTGGAATTATTTGAATTTAGTGATATTTTAAGATTATAATTATTCATAAATGTAAAAACAAAAGCACGCTCTTTATGAAGATCATTGGATGAATTATATATTATATTATATCTCAATAAAATAGCAAATGATTCATTTGATGTTTTCTGTACTTACAGCTGAATAGCTGTTTGATTAAGCAAGGCATTACATATTTTTAAGTGGATCTGTCACACTGCAACAGGTTACTGTTTTTGCAGACTGTTTCAGCATTTAATACATTTAGTTACAGCCATTGCACAATGGTCACAGGATTTCATTAGTGATCAGTTGGAGTCTTGGATGGGAACTTATTCTCCCTCCAGCTAAACCACTCAACCTTGCTTCAATAATTATCCACTTAAACAAAGGCTTGACTAGGTGTCAATTTGAAAAAAAATAAAGACTAATGCAGAAAATTGTAGTATTGGAACAAATGAAAACTTTTTTATTTATTTTTTTGTATTTTTTTTAAATAAAGGGCCAGTTGATGTGTCTTGACTATAGTGTTCATAAAGCCATAGAAAAAGGCAGCTGTTGGGCACTCTCCAAGGTGCTGAATTGCAGTGCATCAACTCACTCCAACAGTTTTTGGACAATCTCCAGCTGTATGTGATAAGGAAGCATTCTAATCCTGCATGGCTGCTTCCTCATGAGAGCACACATCTTCTGTAGCTCTTTTGCTCTCCTCCCAGCTGTCTCTTAGGGATAGGTCAGTGGAGACTTAGCCAGACGAGATTGCCAAAAGCAATTAATACCTTCATTACTCTTCATAAACCAGATCCTCCAGGACACCTGTTGCTGCTGTGTGTAGTGCCAGCTAAACAAACATGTGATGTGAACAACAGGTGTAAAAAAGACATATATACATATCTACCAGTATATTTAATCAATATTTATTTAGAGAGAAAATAACAGAGAGTATTATGGCATTGAGAATGATGTTATTAGCTCCATATCTAGAATGGCTCACATTTATGAAATGATTATTAAATCTTAAGGCAGAATTTGAAGAAACATATTACATTTTATTATTCATTTAACATGAGATAACCTTTTTTCTTACATTGTATAGATTTCCATTTGTTAGTAAATAAAATATTAACTGATGACTAAAAGATGATAGCCCTAACCCTAACCCTAATATGCAAAAGTGAATTACATAAAAATAAACCCAAGATTCAGAAGTCATTCTCTTTAATGCAGTCATATAGTTAGTTAACAGAATAGTGACTGATCAGTTTATTAACAGAATAGTGACTGATCAGTTTATTAACAGGATAGTGACTGATCAGTTTATTAACAGAATAGTGACTGATCAGTTTATTAACAGGATAGTGACTGATCAGTTTATTAACAGAATAGTGACTGATCAGTTTATTAACAGGATAGTGACTGATCAGTTTATTAGTCCCAAGGGCGTCTCTGTGATAGGGACACTGTGTTACTGATACACTAAGGCTGATGGCCTCATTTCACCCCCCCCACACACACCTCCTCTGCACTAATGGCACTGTGCTCGTCTCCACTTCTTTCTCCTCTCCTCCTTCTCTTCTAATTTAATTCCACTAAAATCCAATCAGTTTCATTTGACATTTAAATTGAATCTCAGAGGGGGACCATTTCATGAAGACAGAAGAAGGGTGAGAGAGGGTACGAGCTCGGGGTGAACAGTTTGGACAATGCTCTCTTTCTTTCTTGCCTTGTCTTCCAGGCAGCCCCTTTTCATTAAGACTCTAAACTTGGGTGCACATTGGCAGGGAGGCAGCAGGATGACATGCCTATGGCCTCCATTGTATGACAAGCCACCTAATGAAAAGCCCCAGCCTCACTGGATGTCTGACACCACGACCTCACACATAATTATGTCTTAAATAATACATGGTTATGCTTACGTTTTCATAGTCTACAAGTCTCATTTTACAGTGGCTAGTTTACTGCACTCTTGGATTAAAACAGAAAGATACGATTAT
>JAOYMR010000004.1:16247849-16277627 GCA_025802075.1 Tenebrosternarchus preto | reverse complement strand
TAGTGTCATGTAGTGTTGTGTTAAGACCAGCGTAGTGTCATGTAGTGTTAATGTTAAGACCAGCGTAGTGTCATGTAGTGTTGTGTTAAGACCAGCGTAGTGTCATGTAGTGTTAATGTTAAGACCAGCGTAGTGTCATGTAGTGTTGTGTTAAGACCAGCGTAGTGTCATGTAGTGTTAGTGTGTTGTACATTATGGCCAAAAATTGTCTCTGCCTAGAAGGAGCAGGCAGGTCTGTCAACACGACAATGACCACAGTGACCATAAAATCAGCACTAGTTAATTGAAAGTTAAATTTGTGATTTGCAGTGGTCACCTGATTCTTTGAAACTAAATGTTATGAAGGAGAGCTGGTATGAACTGGTGAAGGAAATCTGTTTGTTCAAGGACATCAAAGGCAGATGGTGCATGGAGGAATGGGCCAAGAGCCCTCCTGAGGAGCTGCTATTAAACATTGAAAGGAAAGGCTTAGGGCTGGTATCCTTTCCTAGTAAGTACTGAAGTGGAGAAGAAAAAACAATAGGTACCATTATTCATCCTTACAGTGTTGATACATCTATTCCCATCTATATTTGCTGAATTGATTGAAACCACATTATCTTGGATTTTATTTCTCTTTTTATTTGAATGCTGTTAAAAGCATAAACAATTCAGTCTGTTTTTCAGAACTAGGATTAAATCCTAGGACAGTTTAAAGGAGAAACTAGATTTTTATAAGGTATAAGAGACAAGGAGATCAATTGTGGACACATTGCAAGCTCAGAAATAAGGCATAAGACCGCAGGTGTGGGCGTGGCAGGAATGCTGCTTGCTATTTTCATGACTGGCACACATTCACCAATCCGGCGCAGAGCGGGGCAATTGAAAAAAGAAGATTGGGTTAGACTGAGTACATGACCCGCAGGTGTGGTATCCAATCACATTAACTGCTCTCGTGAGCGGGCGACACAGCATAGTCACAATATCTTCATGGCAACGAACGTGCTGCAATGGCAGCCCAAACCAAAATTCAGCGATTAGGGACCTAGGCGTACGTCTCAGAGAACCAACTCGCCCTGCCAAAATATATGGCACTCGAAGCATTATTGTTGTTTGTTGTTGTTCAAGGTGAAAAGAAGAAAATGAATATTTACATAATGTGATGTGACTAATTATTTCATAAGTTAAATTATAGCCAGCTTTCTGATTCACATTTGAGTCACATTCGTTCTCCTCAGGAAAAAATAACAATATAAAAAATCTGTTGTATTTAGTTAGTAATTGGCAGATATATTTTAGTAGATTGATGTTTGAAGCCAAAATCCCGTTGTGAGAAACTGGGTATGACTTTAAGTGTCTTATATTATGGAAAAATACCGTGCAGCACTTTGCGCTAAGAGAAGGTTCGAGATGATAGTAGTGTAGCGGATTTTAAATGTCACACCCCCCTGTTGCCCCACTCCCCCCACCTTGTCGCAGGCGCATTTATTTCTGTCCACCAAAATAACAAATGGCGATAAATGCGTGTGTGCCCTACGAAATTAGCAAAATGTGGCGCTTTAATACCCAAACACAGTCACAAAATTAGAGTCCAAAGAAGTACAATTGAAGTAATATAACTTCACTAGCTTGCTGTTAAAAAGCATATTGCAGTTCACTTTGTCTCATTTCCACTGAGGCAGCCTCTTGAAACGCTGGGTGTGTGTGCAAGCACTTTTCAACAAAAGAGGAAAACAGATGGTGCCAGGTCTGTAGAGAAAAGTGCTTTAGCAAAATCAGATGCTCCACTTGCTTTATCAAGGTTTTCCTGTTTGTTCAACAAATTAAGCACATGTTTTTAAGCCTTGGACATACCACTGTGTCTTGTACGATCAATTCTGTTCTCAGTATAGCAGTAACTAAAGTAACTTTAGCAAAATAAGTATAGTTTTTTATATAATTATATTGTCAACATGCAATACTATTATAATATATACTAATATAATCATATAATGATTACTATACCCTGTCACTGGTGTACCGCAACAATTTGTAATGAAGCTCCTATTGGTAATGACCTGTCATCATTAACCAGCCACTTGTTTATCAGACAAGGAACTATTCTGAAATGCTTTGAATCCTTATTTCATAGCTTTGCAATGATTTCTCCTGAAATGCTAGGTGATTTCAGGACTCCTTCATAGTAGTTCTCACATCAGATCCGGGGAGTTGAGAGAACTCAGAGCAATTAGATAACACTCTTAATTCTTCTCAGCGGCACAGTAACCATGCCAGACTGGTATTAGGTATCTCACCAGGGACTGGATTGTAAGTCACATACAGCCCTTAACTGCTTCACTATGAGAGCTAGAGTAACCTGGTACAGAGCGGTGGGGTTAATTCATTGTTAGAGCTAATGATCTATTTTCCATTCAGTTCCAGTTGAAGTCAGATGGGCCAGCCTGTTGGCACTGGCTGGTGTAGAGGATGTGATGCCCAGAATAAGCTGGGGGGCCGGATTTGGCAGCATTGGGCTCCATGGGTGGGCGGTAGGGAAGTGGTCTGATAGGAGATGGGAGTAGGGAGGCGGAGGCCATGGTCCTCTTTAGTGAGGAGAATTGCTTTGACCATCCAAGCTTGGCAGAGACTCACCTCTCTCACCCCAGTCAAGAGGAGGTTTATGACCGTGGAGGGGAGAAAAACCATGTGGATGCTTATAATTCCAAAGGATTTCCTGGAGTGAGGGGTAAAAGTGGAGGGGGAGGGGTGGGGGGGTGGGTCACTAAAACCTTCTTTCTTTATTATTTTATTCATTCATCATTTAGTCACCATGTCCGTGTCCATCTGCTCATCTGACTACTCAGTCTACTGTCTTCCCACTCGGTCTTCCAGGCTCTCCCTCACTCTCCCTCCATCCGTCTTCCTGTTGGGCGCTATGGCTTCTCGAGATCTCTAAAACAGCTCACCAGACGGTGGAGAAGAGTGAAGAGGCCTCAGCGTGTACCCAGCATATGGGGCACTATGATGGGGATTAAGAGATTTGATGCCCTGCACTGGCAGTAGTGCCCCATGCTGAAGCGATGCCAGACACGCTTCTATCCCCTCAGAGTCGCTGTGCATGAGTGTGCTTTAACGAGCTGATTGATCTGGACTTAACCCAGGTGTTAGAAATTAGTCATATTGCCCAGGATACTGACTAATAGCTCATATTTTACAGAAACTAATATTATCCTGACAATGTAGCCTCTATTCTATTATATAAATTATTTTACCAGAAGCTGTTAGAAGTGCTGTGTTGTGTGAATGACATAACTAATGGATCATACCTATACTGAATATAACCTCCTTATATTTTCTACTTTCTGACTTGAAATGTAATATTGATATGTGAAACCACGAAGAAATGTATAAAATATAACTCCAGGCCTAATATTGATTTCGCCCTCCTTTGTAAAGTACAAATTTAAGCCAAATAAAACATGTGACACTCACCTCCACTTTTTCTTAGCCCCCCCCCCGCATTTGTGTTCCAGTGTGTAATGCAAATCAAAGTGGAAAAACACAGGGCAGAGTGGGAACCATGGGAGACAGAGAAGGCTATATCTGCTGTAAATGCTGTCTGTATATCATGTGGTGGAGCAGGTGTGAAAAAGAGAGGAGAAAAGCCATCAGGTGTACTGTGGTCCCCCTCACGCAAATCAGCTAAGGAACTAAAATTAGTTCCTTAGGTCTGGATACCTAAGGAGATACTTAAGTAGGCGTGTGCTTTAGGGTCTTAAACCCATTTTGATGCCTGTTCCAAATATATTTTTCCAACTCAGGTTTATTAAAACAGGACAGTTTGTTAAAATGCCACTATAACTTGAAAAATGATGCTGCAAGGCTGAGCTTCAAATCTTTGTGTGGAGCCCAACACCGCTGCCTAAAGGCCTACCACAGTCATGTGAGTATTTGAGTTCTGCGAGTTTGCATTATTTGTGGCATAACACAATAAAACAAAAAGAAAAGAACATTGTTACATTAAGGTCAAAATGAGTATTGGGAAGTTCTGCTCAGATGTTTTTGAATGAAAACAAATGAAGTCTAATTGTTGTCAAGGTAACAACTGTAAAACTGGAATGGCAAGAAAAAATATGGAATCTAATTATGTAGGATATATGGTCAGAATGAAGCATAAAAATGTTCTAATATAAGTCAGTGATTGGTAGACAAGCTGAGCTATTACACTCAAAATGTTAAAGTGGTCATCTGGGATGTGTGTCTACACCTAGCCTCTTCACATGTCTCCAATTCTCAAACCACTTTGTGTTCAAATTTTGTGCTGCTTACATCACTTCCACTGGAATGGAAGAGTTGCATTATGAGAATTCCAATGTTCTGAATCATTCAACATTATATATTGTTTGTTATCATGTAATATGTAGTTTCTTTAATGTGTTCTTTGGAACTTTATCTATTATTTGCATTCTGCGTGTAGTTTTTTGGACTCTGAAATTGATGTCCCATGTTGCCGCTATTGCTGCTAAATTTCTTTCTGAGAATCAATAAAGCCTGCCTTTGAAAATGTTTAAATCAATACATGCATATCAAAACATTAAAACTGAGAATAATATGGCACCACTGTTGTTACCAGTACTGGATTTTGGGGGCTATTTGTTTGTGTGCTGCATTCATTATTTCAAATCACCACTGATAGCCAGAGACTGAACAGTTAAAAATATTATCGATCATAGATAAACAAAAATGAGGAAAAGGAAGAGGGCTTTGTATGTAGCCAATCACAAATCAGGCAAATGAAACTGAATCAGAGACCTGCATGTGGTGCAATAGTGGAGCAGGGCAGAGGGACACAATCCTACTGCCAGATCGTTTCACTCGTGACCGCAGGTTTCACTCGTGACCGCAGGTTTCACTCGTGCTTTCTTTTAACCATATTTCATTATTTCTATTTACTGTTTCTGCTCAGCATAAGGTGGAGCAAAACCAACCAAGCTCCTTAAATGGTCAATGTGTTACACCTTCTGAAAATAAAGGAGTAATTTCGACCATGAAAAGCAGCCATTCATGTCATGGCTCTTATGTACCTCTAACTTCGGTTCGAGGCTAGGTAAGCAATTCAGGAAGAAATGAGTCTTGAAGTAAAACTGCTCACATATTGCCTGTGCTGTGCTCAGACACAACAACACTGGCCACTCATCACTCACAATGCCTTGAAGCCACTTCAATATACACTGTCACCAGACATCCAGTGTTCCCAGTTTCGCTGCAAAATTTTACATGGTAATTTCACCACAGCCAGCAAATCTTTCTTAATTGAATTACGGAACTGGCATTACCAGATAGAACTAAGGCTGTGTGACATTTGGTCCTCTAAAGTGTCATTCATTCTGTTGATGTGACCCCACTGAGAATGGTGAGTGGGATTGAGGGAGTGAGCTTGCCTGACCTGGATCCTCTGTCTTTTTAGATAAGGGCATTTCTCCCATGCCACTCACTAAAATGGCACTGGTTTCCAGACACTGAGTAGAAAAGACTGGCCCCCTTCGGAGGAAAGGTGGGGGTGGCGGGGGCTTGACATGAATCCCTGGAAAAGCTCCAGGCTTAATTGTAACATAAAAGAGGGCCACAACAGCACAACTCAAAATAACAGCAGCAAGATAATAACTGGGTGGGAGGACGGGGAGGGGTGGATATGGCCTCTAGTGTGGCACCACCCAAAGCCCAGGATGCACTGCACCAGAGCCAAGCCAGAACCCAGACTGTATCCAGTCAGAACCCAGTCAGTGTGTGTTCACTGCAGCGCTCATCCAGATCTCTAGGATGTCCAGTTGATGTGTGCGTATGAGGAAGTCAAAAGACATGCATCAGAAGACAATATCACAAATGACAATGCCATTCATTAGTTATGCGAATAATTTAGTGTGGCATTAAAGGATAAAAAAAAGACATGGAATCTTAAGTATTGTGAAAATAAAACAAATTAAGCAAATTCAGCAAAAAAAAAAAGTATTAATTAAAATACACTAGTCAAATGCATCTTAAATGAACTCATCCATGTCAGAGTTTGGTTTACAAGATGATTTAAAGAACTACAGCTGCTGTTTTTATTCTGTGAACCCAACCTGTACTATGTGAGTGAACTCTACCTACTGTTCAAAAACAGTTTCTGCTTAAAGATAAATATACCTCTATTCTATGAAATGTTCCAGTCAGTTAGGGACGAGTGCTAAGATATGCTTCTCACAGAGGGAGACACTGTAGCCCAGTGGAGCAACACACATCCTGTCCTAATGGCCTGTGTGGGATGTGCTTGGCTTTGCAGCCCTACTGTCATGGTTTCTTTCCCCCTATCTAATGAACCAGAGGCCTGTCCCTGGGTAAGGAAATGTGAACATGTGTTTAACACAGACAAAAATAGCAGAAATCAAAGTCAGCATTTTTTTTCTCACTTCTACTCCCCTCCCCCCACCAACACTTTCCCCTCTGCATGTGGCCCCAAAGCATTGACTAATGGGGTTCTCTAGTGAGAAGAAAGGCAGCTGATTTTCTCTTTGTCTGCAGCTCTGAGCGTAAAGTTCCCTTGTCTTTCTTCGCCGTCTTTACCATGCTCTCTTACCGGTAACCAGCAGTACCTCCAACCACCCTCCCACACACACATCTGTGCACACACACATTTTCTTCCTGCCTTCCCCTTGCCAGCCGCCTCTATAATGTTTATATAAGATTTGTGAAGCTGATAGCAGTCTCACTGGGCAATTGCTCAGACTATGAAAGTTTCATTTTCTTCCGCTACATATATCAATCTGAAGAGTGCTTTGTCTCCTCCTGACAAATACAAAAGAGACACTGCAATAGCATATTTATTTTTAAAATAAATTTTACTCCCAGAGCAAGACTACGTGGCACTGATAAGCCACTGCTGAAATGTTATCGTCTCTCTCTTCATTCATGCACACTGCTGCCCTCTCTGGTGTCCCCCATTGTGCTGGCCTCTTTCCTGCCAACTGTTTTATTAGGTTTAGTATGCTTTTTTTTTTGTAATGAGATTTATCTTTCTTCCCCTCTCCTCTCTGTCACACTTCTCTGCAACTGCGGGACATGAAGTCAGAAGCACAAATAAAACCGGCTCCTGCGGCAGGATTTAATCCAGCTCTCCTGAGAGGCCTCTCCAGCCTGAAAAAAAAAAAAAAAAAAACGGCTTCTTTTTGGTACTGCAGTGGAGGCTCAGTAGATGCACCCCAAAGCAAAGTGCCATGATTCACACTAAACTGTACTTTCTGATCGCGCAGTAGATCTGCAGTGTTCCACATGAAGGGAACCTTGCCCACATCAGGGCGATCTTTTTCCACCTTCACATCTCATAGAGACTGACTACAGAATGGGATATAAATATATTATGGAATGAAAGACACGTTTTTCAAAGAATGTCCAAGGCAGCTAAAAAGCTGAGTATTACAATGTTCTGGTTTTATAAGTGTTATATTAAACTGGAACACAAGCCCAACTAGAGCGTTAGTCATTCCAGATATTTACAAACTGCAAAGCTGTGAATGTCAGATTCTAATAATTGAGCACAGAGTGAAGGTTCATGATTGTGGGAAGACTGAGTGGGGAAACAGCAGGACTATTAAGCATTGTCCCGCATTATCAACACGGCAGGGGGCTCTGCAGCTACTGCAGGTCATCTCAGAATTAACATGTACGTTTACCATCACAATAACTTCACAATGAGATGCTCAATGTACATTGTAGTTTCATTCATGCACCGATACAGGAATGTAAGAAATGGGAATTTTTTTTTTATTGATGCACACAAAATAAATAATAAAAGAAATACAAATTTGTGAAAAACTTATTTTGAATATATATTTTGTACTTTCCAAGAAGTGAGAGAGAGAGAGAGAGAGAGAGAGAGAGAGAGAGTAAAACTTACTATCCAGTTCATCTCAACTCTTAGCAGGGAGACGTGAGTACATACATGAGTCTTATTTTAGAGTAACTGTGATATTGTCATGAATATGTCAGGGGAGTGTTTGAATACAATCAAAGTCAAATGTACTCACAAGTGGAACAGTTCAAAGGTCAGACATTAGTGATCAGACCTCAAATCAACCCAACTAACCTTAATCGAACCCAAAACCTATCCATCCTAATCTTTACTCAAAACCAAAACCTATCCCATCCTTATCTTCACTCAAAACCAAAACCTAATCCCATCCTAATCTTTACTCAAAACCAAAACCTAATCCTAACCCCTGCCAAAATCCTGTTACAATCCAGTTACAGAATGATGTCAATAGCATATCTATAACCACTTGGTCATTATACCAAGGTGGTGTTTTTACTTGTTGCGTGTTCAGTAATGTCTACAGATATGAATGTGAACAGTCCAAATAAATTAAAAAAAGAATTGAATTATGTATAATTCATGTATAATGTATGTATAATTGTCACGGGAGAGCTCTCCCCGAGCGCGAGGAAAACATACTTTTATTTTTTACTTTCGGTTTCACAGTCAACACAGTAACAGTGATATAGGACCGACAAAGACCGACACACACTCAGTGACGTGCGCACGCTTAAATACACACATCCTTGACGAGACACAGGTGAAACAAGTAACGATAACGAACAAGCACGAAACAGACAACAAACACCACGCCTACGACTCACACACAGACGTACACACAGGCACATACACTCACACACCTCCACACAATAACGGTACATTTAAATGTAATCTAAATAACTAAATGCGACATGAATTGAATGCAACAAAATGCTAATTTACATTGTACAAAGTGCAGAAGGTCTACTACTCATCACATCACACACACAAAAGAAAACCTTTTTTCACACAATTTTTTTTATTTATTTATTAAAAGGTTAACTTTCTTCTTTTTAATGTTGGGGCTATATAACTCTGAAATACTAGGCTACCCATAGTTTCACTTAAGTAGTTGTTACACTCCTGTCAATATTAAAATATCTGAGATACACAGTAAAAATCACCTAACACATGAGCTTCATACACTTGTCCCTGTAACATATCTAGCGCTAAGTGCAAAAAGTGAGGCAGGATGCCAGGCATCATGAATTACAAACAGACGTTTATTCTTAATGGCGTCACATGAAACAGTGCACATTCGATCTCAGGAAAAAGTCATCAGGAAACACAGACACTTAATATTCTTAGATGAATGTGACAGAGGTGACACAAATTATTATAAATGAGCAACGAAACAAGACATACACACACATAGATACACGACGAGGGGTTGAGGGCGGCAAAAACAACCCCCCCCCGAACGAGTGGTAACCAAGGCAACCAGAGCGGCCCTAGGGGCCAACAGTACCCCGCGTCATCCTAAAAGATGGCGCTGGGCTTGGCTGCACCTACGCCACCCTCTCCAGGACTGGGAGGAACACAGGTAGCAAACACAGGGACCCCTTAGATTCCAGGAATCGTGCACTGGCCCCTGGATGTCGCGAGCTAGCCTCCGGGTGGCACATGTTGGCTCCTGGATGGCATGAGCTGGCTTCCAAGTGGCACCTATGGCCCTTGAGGTAACATTGAGGAGGGAACCCATCTTATTCTACCTTCATCTCAGTGTCTGAGATGGTGGAATGGTAGGGGAGCTTCTCTTCTTCCTTCATTAGGCTCTCCTCTTCAAAACCAGCAGCACTGGTCTCTCTCTCCTCCTCACTATTAGTATAAACCACCAAGATACTGGTGTCTTCAGTCTCAGCTTCAGAGGGTCCCCCTCAGATCTGTTAAGGCATCCTCCTTAAAAGAGTGAGCCGACCCACAGGAGAGGCTCCCGACCACATTCATAGGGGGAGCTCTCCCTGTCACTAGAGAAGACAGGGCTGAACTTGACGGAGTAAGGATGAGGTCCATCGCCTCCTGGTTGTACCCTGCCAGCATCTCCTCAGAGGGGGAACTCCCCTCCACACCCTCCTCCCCTTGGCAGGGGCAGAAAGCCCCCAGGCTGAGGACCGGACAGGACGCTGGAACCAGCAGAGGGGGCAGCTCTACTGGTCCTCTCCACTTATTTTTGCCCTTCTCCGCTTTCTTTGGTATCTGAGGCAGCCTGTGTTTTTGTCATGTCAAAACACAGACGATTAAATACACTTAGATGAACGAGACAAAGGTGACACAAGACTAAACGCACATCGAACACGTACACACACACACACACTTACAGGACGAGGGGAGGAGCTGAGAGCAGCCAACGTCACAACCCCCTTCAGATGCTACTGTTTTGATTTAATATATTCAGAATGATAAATTCCTCATTTAGCTAAAAGAAACAGGCAGGAGACGTTTGTTTCTTCACTCTGAATCTTTTTTTTATTTCACACCTAGTTTAAGAAACATTGATCTTCTTCACTAACAGACTCGATGCTCAAAGCAATGTTGACAACGCCATGATTTCTTCCTGTATGAATATGAAAGCATATTAATTGCATATTAGCAAATTACCATTTCATATACAGTATAATGGTATGCATGGTTTACCCACAATATTCATTCCACATATGGATTTTCTTCACAGTAGTGGCCTCTTATATTAATTGAAGCACTTTGCAGAAGTGAGCTCACAGGCTGGCCAATGGCATAAAACTACAGCATATTCAAAACAATAAACCATATGTTTGTTTTGTCAACATAAACAGCATAAGGAAACTTAAGGCCAAATTCTTGCTTCCGCATTAATCAGGCTATTAAAATGTACATTAACACAAAATGTGCAAACCTTTACATACGGAGTATAGAGTGCCACAAATTGTTGAACTATTCATCATTTATTGATCATCCATCACAGAATCAGATCAGATAGTGAACAAATAAGACCATTACAAAAAAAAAAAACAACAAAGTGTGTGTAGACAAATGCACAGTTTCTTCAGTTTTCTATGACCTTCAGTTTCTCCTGTTCCTCGTTCCCATCTAACTACTTCCATTTGATGAAATGTAGTTGTTCTTATCTACTTAGCGGCTCTGGTATTGAAATTCCTTCATGCAGTTACAGTCTTCACTCTGAGCTCTTTTTCCCGACTATTTTGTCAGGCTCATGAGAGTAAATCTAATAATGGCCTTGTACCTGACAGTCTGATGTAGATACTCCTGGGTTCAGGAAGACTATAAATTTCGTAAACACACACAATTACTTCTGAAATGTAATAAACTTCACAGAAGAAGACACAAACTAACTTTTGGAGGCTTTGAATTACTCAGTTTACCACAAAGGAATGCTCTATGTAAGTGATTACCCATCTCATTTTGCTTCTGTGCAATAAACCAGTCATTTTGGTGTCCACAGAACTTAAATCTACCAGTGGTGTAGAGTCTGCCAGTATAATGGTACAAGAACCTGCACCTAACAGGAGGTGAAAGCAGTTGGGCTTTTAAGCCATGAATCTGTTTGCTCGGGGCTTTTCAAGAATCAAGTTGGAAACCAGCAAAATGGGTCAAAACACAGATGGACAGAGTAAGTGTGGGTAATCCTAGTCAAGAACACAACAAAGAAGAACATAAATTAATCAACACAAGTTCAAGAACATAAATTAAACAATGAGACAATGAGGGAGCAGGAAGCAAGGCAAACGTTAAGTAAGACTGAAAGACAAAGATACAAAGGAACGCAGCGGCACACAGACACACGTTGATTACGTAACAATACATATTTTGTGGGCAGGACCAGGATGGTGTCAGGGAAGGCATGGGAGCCACAAAACATCATTAAATGAATGAATGACTAAAATCATGTGCCCCTTCACAGATCCTCTATGATCCACAGTGTGGTTAAATGTCTTGGCAATGGTTTACTGAATGAGCATTTCGCATCTGTAGCAGTTTTTATTGCTGTATTTATTCATATATGTCCTGCTTACCTACAACAAAAGGTGTGGGAAAAAAATGTACATATGTTGTGTATAAGTAACATTTTATAAATTTATTTGACCCCAATTTATAAACAATAAATATGCTGAAAAGAGCAAGTTTTATTACATGATAATATGTGTAACTAACTTTAAGTAGTTTAAAGCTAAAACAGCCTCCATAGTCAGAGGTTTACTATTTAGCTAAAATACAACAGACTGGATTATCTGCAGGGAATTGGTGTTAGTAATCTATAAAAGATTCGGTTTAATTAGTGTAATAGAAGTCAATTTGTTATTATGACATGATGATGGAGTAGATCTTATAATGAAGCTACACAATGCAACATTGAAAGTACTACATTAGATAGATAGATAGATAGATAGATAGATAGATAGATAGATAGATAGATAGATCTAGAGCAAGACCTAGGGAGAGATTTCTCCAAACTAACTCCACTCCACTCTGCTCCACTCTCATCTCCGCTCTCACCAACTCAAGAATTCCTTCAGTCTTATCCTGACCAAGAGTTTGCCGTCACTGACTGATCAAATGTGACCACACACTGGTATCATCCCACACCACGGGATAACTGATCAAAGCTTCACTTAATTTAACGCATTTTTTTGTTTGATTAGAATTAAGTTACTGATATATAAGAAACTGAGTCATGAATATACCTTATTTTCTTCTGAGTAAAGTCTCTGTTATACATTTTGCAGTGCACAAGATTTAAATCTCAGCATGATGAATCAAATTGGAATAGAATCTAAGATCGCGGAGAACTACAGAGGAGTAATAGATGTCAGAGCTTTGCAGAAGTAAATTCCTTCCCTTTTTATGTGCTTTGCCAATTAATTATGGTAAGAAAAAAAAGGGCATGGCAAACATATCTTTGCACAATCTAACTGGTGCAAACCTCTGACACCTCCATATAGGGCTTTTTAAAAGATTGTGGGAAATTTCATTAGTATGGGAATAAAGATGTCAGTAAGCTAATGTGCTTTCCCAGTCTCAGAGGTGTCCATACACTAATGAACATAGGCAGGCATTATATTACGAATAGGCGTGAGATAACTGACCTCTCATGCAGTGATCTCTCTATTACATATTTCACTTCTCAAATGCCAAGACAAAGCTAATTTAACAGCCTATCAAGTTTCTGCAAAAGCAAAGAACAATTTAAATCATATTCCTTAGTCAAGAACCTTCAGTACAAATTAATAATGCTTTCATTAAAAGTTTGTTTATCATGCAGCCTTTTACCAGTGAGCCAGTGTGCATAAAACAAAAATAACATTAATATATTTTGGAGATATTACATTCATTATATTCATGCTTTGAGACAAAGAAACCATAATAGTGTCATGCAAACATCTGCTTACTCTGAATTTACAAATAAAAAGTGAGCTGATTGTACTACCAAACAGGTAAAACTTTTTATTCATAGGGTTTGTTCTTGTATTTGCAATACTTAAAGTACAATGCTGTTAGCATTACAAGAGGTTGTGAGCAACTCTACCACCCCTAGTATGCCTTACAGGTAAGACTATGCAGTGTGACTAGGCAGGTTATGACATGTCTTCAAGTGCTGTGTTTATATTAACTGCACAAACGAAAATGAGGAAACAAGGGTTTTCTTCAGCATATGCGTAGGTTGCGTTGAGCACAGTTTAGCTCAGCAGGTAAAGCTCTGAGAAGAAGCCAATCTCCTCCCTCAGAAAGCTCTCCTCAGTAATTACACAGTAGTGTTACAACTAAAATACTGGAAAACAGCAAGCCGTCGCAGAACATTCGCAACACAAATCACATCAGAGCAGTACAGCATTTAGGGACCACAAGGAGACTCCACCAAAAAGCACATGGGAAGACAGGGTTTGATTGTATTACTGCCCTCAAAGCACCTAGACATGGTTGCCTTATAGTTGCCTGAATAGGAGCTAATAGGAACAAGTTTGTGTCTGTTAGCACAAATGTAGCATTAGCCATACTGTACTAGTTCATACCGGCTTCAATGGGAGAGTGATGAGGCTAGATAAAGTTTTGGACACAGATGGCCAGAGAGTGTATTATCATGTCAATTCAATGTGAAGTCACAGATGCATATGCCAAACAGCCTATGCCAAACAAGTGTCTAACCTTTTACACAGTAGAGGATCTCTGAGTGTAATTAGTCCAATGAGAGTGACAATGAACTGATATGTGCCAGTCAAGATGTGGTTGTTAGAGGGGAGGAAGAGTCTGTCAAAAGTTGGAGACGGATGGAGGATGAAGGTTAGCAAGAGGTGTGAGACGCAGTGCGCCAGGCAGAAAGACATCACCCTGCTTGTGATTTCACATTAACAGCTCTTTAGTCACATGCAGGGAGGCGAGAGTGCTTTGCTATGGCCTTGCTCTGCATGCACACACACACACACACACACGCACACACAGATATGCATGCACCGATACTATATACTATATAGTGTCAGCATTTTAGAGGACCATAAGAAATTTTTAAGAGTTTTTGCTTGGTTCCCTCTAGGCCAGATTTGTGTCACTGCATTATTAATTTGTGTATAAGAAAACTAACTACAGGCTTAGAATTCAGTTCTAAACGTGGACGTCCATCCGTAGTTGATGGTGTTGAAAACCAAATAAGTATCAGTAAAGAAGGCCATCATGAGGCTGACAAAAATGTATAAACTAATGAGTGAAGCAGGTGGAGCATTAGGTACGCTAATATCTGTTTACAGAATTGCTATGAAGAAAGGACACACTGGTGATTTTACCTGTGGCACAAACACAACCACAAAAGAAAAACAATGAAGGACTGACAAGCAGGGAAAATGAGGGTAGGATAAGACAAATAACGGACATGAACAAACAGGGTAAAACGTGTACCATGTCAGTTGAGATGAGAAAACACTGTGTTTAAACGTAAATAAATTAAAGAGAATGTGCACAGTTTGTACCAAAAATTACATTAAATGTATGACACTCACTTGCATCAGGAGCACTGACAGCATAATGAAAACAAGAAAGTCTTTAACAAAGAGTTAAATATAGGAAGAGAGGTAAGCATTTCAGACTTGTGATGAATGACTTATGAATATTCAATAATTTAGGAGACACTACACAGAAAGGTCCATAGAGGTCAAATTAAACCTTGGAATGTAAAGGAACCTTAAACTTTGTGATCTGAACGTATGAGATGAAACAAATAGATGAAGAATCTTAACAACACAATAAGACAGACTGTGCAAAATCTTTATATGTAATAAGTAGAACCTTAAGCTGAACCAGTGTAGACTCTGAAGGATAGGTGTGATGTGATCAATTTTGGGTGAAGATCCGAGCAGCAGGGTTTTTAACTTATTGAGGGGTTTTGACAGGGAGACCAGTTAGAAAAACATGTCTGTAGTCTATGTGTGAAGTCTCTAATGCCTGTACAAGTGTTTCCACATCTGCTAGAATAAGAGATGGTTCTGAAATGTTCAGACGGCAAATTGCTGACTTAAACTACAGAATTGATATGAACGTCGAAAGACAGTTTGGGGTCAAAATAGCTGAGATTATGGATGAAGGAAGAGGCTTTTGCTAAAATTCTATCAATATTGATGCCAAGACCAGATGAGCAAGATATCAGAGCTTTTGGGCGGATTATGAGTAAGTCAGTTTTGCTAGCTGAGTTTCAAAAAAGTTTTTGCTCATCCATGACTTTATGTCATGGATATAATCAGATAGGACAGACAGTGGTAACAGTCTCAGCAAGAGTGACGCTGACATAAATCTGAGTGTCACCTGCATAACAGTGAAAATTTAAGCCATGATGGTATATTACAAGAGTAACAGACCTAAACCAGAGCTCTGTGAGACACTCCTAGTACCAGATATGGTTTAAAATTCTGAATAGCTACAAATTTCTTTCTATGGCTAAGATAACAGGAAAACCTGGAAAGAGCGGATCTATTAATACCAATGCTGCACATGTGAGAAAGTAACAGATCAAGAGACACAGTATCAGAAACAGAGTGAAGATCAAGAAGCATTTCATATTCTAAGAACTCAGGAATCAGGCGCACATCATTTGATCATTGGTAACTCTAAGTGTCGAAAGGGACATATTCGGTAAATTATTATCTTCAAAGTAAAACTACAGTTGCGAAACTACTATCATTTCAAGTAGAATAACTTTAAATGGAATGTTAGAAATTGGACAATAATTGTTAGGACCAGCAGACTCCAGATCTGGCTTTTTCAGTACAGGAGCACCAGCAGCAATTTTGAGATTTACAGAGATACAAGTTACAAAGAATCTGTTAATAAGGTGTGCGATAGCTATTTTTCGGACACGTTCTTTAATAATGAATGCTGAAGCAGGATCTATCTGAGTATATGTAGAATTGGATTTTGCAGTGAGCTCCAACTCAGAATCAAAGGAGGTAGGAGCGAAACATGAGAGAGTTTGGATGATATCAGGTTTGTTTAGTAGGAGCAAGAGCATCTAAAATATACAAGATGAAAATTATTGAGAGGATCTCATCAGGACAGGGTGAGATATCGGAGAGGGGTGAATCATGGAGTGATGTGGAGAATGATAATGGATCTAGAGATTTCACATTGGTTTTCAAAGAGTGTCTATGGTAACAGAGATTAAAACTGAATTCAATAAGATGACGGTCAGATATACCAATACTGTGTCCTGAACAATATTACCAAGACCAGTGGTAAAAAATTTAATCCAATGTAAGACCATGCTCATGTATGGGAAAGATTACATGCTGTTTGAAATCAAAACAGTCAATTACAGATATAAAATCATCAATAGCAGATGAGACTTTGTCAATGGTACATTAAAATCACCCAGTAAAATAAGGAGTACTAGGAGAACATACTTCAATTAGTAGTTTAGACAGATCTGATACAAAACTGGTCTGCACAGGAGTGTCTTTTATGGTAATTTGAATTTGTTTTATGGCAATTTGCAGCACAGAGATTATTATGGAATACAACTGCTAAGGTATAGATAAATACAGGGAGGGATGTCAGTTTGGATGCAAGAAGTCTGTTGTTTGCCATGTTTTGGGAAGAAATAATGGGCCCAGATTATTGTCAAGCATTTTTTTTCACAGATCTAAAGTGCTGAAACACAAAAATAATGTAACAGAGGTTCAGTCCAAAAAAAAAACAGTCCAGCATTAAAAAAAAAACACAAAAATTCAAAACAAGAACCAACAAAACAAACACTCCCCTGCCAAGAAGTGGCTGCCAAATGCACATGATGTTTACTGGGGAAGTGGAAATGAAGCAATTAAAACATTTAAGTATTAAGTCAAACTAAATAAATCTGAGAACGCAGAGTGTTATGATAGCCTTTTCCACATCCCCTGACTTACCCAAAGACATTCCTAATGTGTGAATCCTGCACTCTTCAGTTTTGCATTAAAGCTTAAACTGGACACTCTAGACTGAACGATTTGAAATCCAGTGTGCTGTAGACCACAAGTAAAACAATTACAGTCTCACTAGAGCCATATGCTGTGTACCTCAAAGAAAACGTATTACTGCCAGTCTCACTCTAAAGAAGTAACACTGAGCTTACAAATGCTTATGGGTGAAGAGTTCCCATGTCTGGCTCTGCTCTCCTGTGGCTATACAAACAAGGAGTATGTCTAGATCCCTTCGATATTCTTAGTCTAGAGAAAGTTGCCTATTCAGTTTCTTAGCTGCTGTGAAATTGCTGTGCACTGGGCTTGCGGTGAAAACAGCAGTAGAGTGGTTACGAGATTGAGAGCAAGGACTGGGCTCTTTTCAAAAGTTTTTATTTTTTTATTTTTTGTGGGTTTATTTGTGTGTGTGTGTATGTGTGGTTGTTATGCATGGCCTCTGTGTGTGTAAGACAGAAAGACAGATACAGCAAAAGAGAGCTCTATGGTGTGATCAGAGAGGGTCGTTCATGGGGCCATATGAGCGTGGGGAGGGGCCCTTCAGTGTGCTGGGGCCGGAGTTCAATGAGGCGACAGGGCAATAACTGCGGCCCATTTCGATCTGGGGGATGATCAGGGTATGGCTGTGTACTGCGGTCTCTGGTGGCAGTCCTGCACTGGACTGGGCTGGCCGAGAGAATTGCTGTTTAGCAGAGTTAGGGTTTGGCACAGGATGTGCTCCTATGCACATGACTGCATATGCAGAGATGTGTTCAGGAGGGGTCTGAGGGATAACACTTGCACGTGGGCCTTGCCAGATGCTCCAGTGTGCTGTGCAGGCCATATCAGACAAGCACACTCTGCCTTTTATTCAGTGATAGTTACTCTGACTTGAGGACTCATATGCAGTGAATACAGCTATAATGTCACATTAAACTGCTGCTTTACAATCTTAAACAAGATTGTAAACACGATACATGAATTCCACTCACCTAAACATGGCGTCTTTATATTTTGCTTGTGCCATGTGTAAAAAAAAGTGTGAAATTAATACATTTTAAGTTTGTCCATATGATATAGAAAAAAGCAAATATCATCATTCTGCCCTGAGGGGTTTTGCTCAGATTCACTCCATAATCATGGTGTCTACCCAGCTACAGTCTGGCTGTGTCTGTAAAATATTTTCAATCCCAGTGAGAAAAATGGAGAGTCAAAAGGTTATACAAATGTCAAAACAACTGATAGACTGAAATGATACTGCAGGGACAAATATATCACGCACATGCTGCAAAATACAGTTAATATTGGCCAATGTGTAAAAATGTCTTACCTACCAAGAAATTGCTGCCTGCTGGGTTTGGTGTTTCTTAGTTATAGCCCTGTTGTTCTTCAATTATGACTAGATTGGCATTATAAAGTATTATGAATTGTAATACTATATATTAATGCAGCTCATACTTAACACATGAAAAAAGCAAAGGGTATAATATAGAGTGAGTAAGGGGTCAATGTGAAATCTAGACGAACAGTACTTCTGATTGACAGGAGATGTTGCTGAGCATTATAATGCAATGCAGGCAGACTGTTCCTCTCTGCCATTCATTCCTTAAGGTTATAAAGCTAAACTACAATCCTATCCAGACTCATGGAGAAATGCAGGAATCTATTAACACCCCTTAAAAAAAAAAACCAGCAGACAGCAGAATGGCTAAGGAGACTCTGGTCATCAGCAGTGTCCATGTCTCCATGGCCACCGCATCCATACCCAGGCCTGCCAGAGCCAGGGATGGAGAAAACACTGGAGACAAGACATTCCACTATCACCCTGCTGCTTCTGTCTTCCTCAATTTCTATTCATCCCTCTGTATTGCCACAGGCGGCGACAGTATAGATGAAACGTAATAAAACCTTCATACGTGAAATGGCTGATTTCCCGATCAGCGACATCAAAATATGTTGGCATTGGATATGGAGGTATGGCTTATATGTGCTCAGGGGTGTTGAATTTAAGGCACGTTTTTCATCATATTACAGAAGTGCTTAAGAACTCATCCTGGTCTTACACACATGAATAAGTTGAACGTAACGCATTTGTGCGGGTGTTGATGTAAATTATCGGAAAGGAATGAAAAGACTGGAGAAGTTCATATTACCAGGTTAAATGAGGTCAGTGAATAGCTGTGAATTGCATCTTCATTGAAATTAACTGCTAACACAGAATGAGCAGGCAGGAGAGAACCTGGTTTCAAGGAACTCTGTACATTGCAATGAGAGTAGAGGGATTTTGATCTGGCACAGTGACTTCACCAGCTTTCCCTGATTAACAATTTACACATTTACTTTCCAGCTCAGATTGGAGCTGACTCATTGCATTTCAACTACGATGTGTGAGAAGAGAGAATGAAAGGTGGTCAATGGATTCTTTTTACAGAAAGGACTTGAACATTCCTGGCAGGTGCCTGACCTTGGAATCAATCAAGCAGAACTAGTGGTGCAAATCAGAAATAAACAGGCGAGACTGTGAGAGCATTTGGAATCTAATTGCACCAGACAGTTTGGAGCCTAACACCCAGTGATACACACCACCTGGGTGCACTGTTCATGGTGAGCACAGTCTCAAAGAATACGATGGCAGAATTCAAGCAATTACAAAACTGTTTATATAATGTAGAATGAAATCTAAAGCCAAACACTGTTTTAATGCTAATCAAAGCCCATATTTTCACAATTTCCAACAATATAAGAGCAGGAAAAATACAAAATTGTTGTCAGGCTCGTGCTTCTCCTCCTGTGCCACAGCCTGTTTAGGAATGTTTTCACCAGCTTACTAGATAGCACCTGATTGGTTCCCTCCAGCTCGGACTCCGCCCTAACACCGCCCATGCCCTCATCACCTTCTTCTTTCAGAAACCAATCAGATTTCAGCACCTTCTTTTTCCACTTTCACACATTCTTGTTTTTCTGTTTTCTCTTCAGCCTGTAGCAGCCTGATTTCTGGATCTCATTTTGTTTCGTGTTGTTTAGCTTTGAGTGATTCACTACCATGGTTTTTCCAGAGTAAGGCAAACTATGTGTGGTTTTTTATGTTAATCCATGTTGTCTCTTTTGTGTGAATATGTGCATACACTCTCTCACCTCACAAGCTTTCTCACACTCACTCTCACACACACACACACACACACAACAATACAAGTAAGCAGCCATTTGTCACTTTGGTCAGTGTGCCAGAGTTGGATCAGGGAGGATGAAAAATTCATCAGTCTCACGAATAGACTACATAATGTCACGCCTCCTTTCATGCCATCCAGCTTGTCTCTCCTTTCTCCACCTATATCTCTCACCATGTAATTAGCTGAGTGGACAATACATCCGGAGCCTTATTTATTCATGTATTTATCCAGGAGCAGTCATTGACTGGGAATGTATTTATTACATTCACCTGATGGACATTTCAGCGAATGTGCTGACATAACCAGACGGACGTATGGCAGAGCTGACCCTGCTTTCACCTTGGTCTTGTCTACTCGCTGCATGTTTATTACACCATGGGTACGGGTTCCACTGTGCCATAATCATATTAAACGCAGGAATACTTCACTGAGATAAATGTCAGCTTTTGGTATTAACAGCATTCTGTTTGTCAACCAGGCACTTTACTTCACTGACTTAAGGCTTAAGAATTAAGGCTGAAGGCATCCAAATATCTTCTTCCTAACTGTTGTCAGTCTGTGCATGTCCTTTGATTTTTAAATTTTAAAAGTTATAACACAATAACCTTTGCAGAACTTTCATGCTAATACAAAAGAGATAAATGCACAACAGAAGGTTCCTGCTAATACTACTACTACTACTACTACTACTACTAATACTACTACTACTACTACTACTACTAATAATAATAATAATACACAAATACCACTACTACTACTACACAGATGAACATCAGGAAGAACGTGAGTGCAGTAGTGTCACGATTGAAGCCCCGGAGAGCTGGAAAAAAGCTAATTTGTTATTTCACAAACAACAATTATAAACGCTTATCCGAAGGCGACAACATTTCGACGATACCTTGACAAAGACCGACATGCACACACTTATATACACACTCACCCCAACGAGACACAGGTGAAACGAGTAACGTTAACGAACATCCACGAGACCGACAACACGCACTCCGCCCACATCACACCAACGTACACACAGGCACACCCTAGTTCAACTGACACGACACAGGAACACCCCCACACAGACACGCCCACACAGAAACGAGACAGGGGAGGCGGCCTGGGCGGTTGTTGAGGACTGCACCAGTTTATGAAAGTTTATGTTATGTCATAACATAATATGTTATGATTTCTGGTTCTCATTTTCTTTACATATTTCTCTGTATGGACACTCATGTGCTGTTTCACAAATTGAAAATGACTAAATAAGTTCTTGATCAATAATAGCTTATATGTATAGTATTGTAAATAATATAATAGATGGCATAAAAAATGGATAAAACCAAACTCTTTCTTCAAGTCTCATGGTACAACTTTGTTCTTCTTTACTATGAACAGTCACTGATATACAGCTCCTTCTTTCTCTCTCTCCCTCTCTTTCTCTTTCTCCCTCTCTTTGTCTCTCTCTCTTTCTCTCTCTTTTGGACAGTGAGTAAATAAATCTACTTCTATTTGACATATAATAGAGATTACTATTTTTGTCAAGCCCCACATTTGTCAGAGAAGGACATACATGCTGCACTCATCGCAGGACTGTGCATTTTTTGGTGATTGTGTGAATGTGGCTGCTTGACCCGACGAGACCTCGCTGATGGCACTGGCCTACTGCTGAGCATCATTTAGTAGGTAATGAGTTGCCAATGCCCTCATCACTTGATGATGCATGAACTCTTATGATAGCAAAGCGTGTATGTGATTATATTTATGTGTCACTGTCTGATGCACATCAAACCCTCTGAGTCTGTAAATCTCTCTCTGTCTCTCTCTCGTTCTCTCTCTCTCACACACACACACACACACACACACAAACATGTACACACACACACACACACAGGCACACAAACACAGACACTCTCATTAGTACCGATAAGGTGATGAATCCTGTCACAGAGATTCTGTACTTTAATGACGAGAGTTTGGATTAAGGCTGTGATGCATTAAGGTTTGCTGTGGTCTGGCATTATTCAGCCCAGTAAAGGTAAAAAGCCCACTGGTGGTATCTCATAAAATACTTAGTGCATAATAAAAATGTAACACTTTCTTCTGCACATTATACAATCAATCACTTGCTCAGCTCAGCTCACAGGCTAGTGAGACATCATAAAGTTTGGCTTAGTAGGGTCAAACAAGATGGTTAGAAATCATGTTAAAGATATAAACACAGTTAGTATGTTGGTGGGAAGTCGGTCAGACTGCTGACAGTGAGCCAGATGTCTTTTAAGGTTCATTTGGATTTTACATGACGGTGAGCAATGGATGAAGACGTGGGAAAATAACCTTAGAATTAATAACCTAAAGCTGCTGTAATCAATTTTCAAGTTCTTGCTAACTTCCACCAAATTTAACCTTTGAAGGATTCTTACCATTGCCTTCAACCCCACCCTCGATCCAAATCTTTCTCCAAAGCCCCTTCCTCCAAAGACATGCAACAATAGCACTATATGCTGTGTGCAGATGCTAAATATTTGACAAACAGGGAGTACCACCTCCTTTTAGAGAAGCTTCCTGATTGGTTAATATAGATGGTTCTTGTTAGTTGTTTATTACAGAGCCAAGGACAGTCACACAATTGATAGCAACCGCTTGTTTGAGCAGTAGTTATTATAATGTAAAGACACTTTATCTAGTGTTCTTAAAATAAATCACTTACATCATCTTTGGGAGTTTAAGATCCTTGCCCATGCAATCTGTGCACATATCGTGTCTGTTGAAAGTAAGTAATTAGATGAAATAGTGCTGTGTCTGAGAGTGAGCGTGTGTGAGAGTGAGCGTGTGTGAGAGTGAGCGTGTCTGAGAGTGAGCGTGTGTGAGAGTGAGCGTGTCTGAGAGAGAGCGTGTCTGAGAGTGAGCGTGTGTGAGAGTGAGCGTGTCTGAGAGTGAGTGTGTGTGAGAGTGAGTGTGTGTGAGAGTGAGCGTGTCTGAGAGAGAGCGTGTCTGAGAGTGAGCGTGTCTGAGAGTGAGCGTGTCTGTGAGTGAGCGCGTTTGAGAGTGAGTGTGTCTGAGAGTGAGTGTGTCTGTGAGTGAGCGTGTCTGAGAGTGAGTGTGTCTGAGAGTGAGTGTGTCTGAGAGTGAGTGTGTCTGAGAGTGAGCGTGTCTGAGAGTGAGTGTGTCTGAGAGTGAGTGTGTCTGAGAGTGAGCGTGTCTGAGGGTGAGTGTGTGTGAGAGTGAGTGTGTGTGAGAGTGAGCGTGTCTGTGAGTGAGCGCGTTTGAGAGTGAGCGTGTCTGAGAGTGAGCGTGTCTGAGCGTGAGTGTGTCTGAGAGTGAGTGACAGAGGGACATTAAAGCCTGATTAGTTCTGTACCAGTGGTTTTGGGTCCAGTATTCTGTTGACCCCACATATATTGAACCCGCCCCCCCTTCTCTACTGCTACATCCCATTATGGATGCAATAAATGTACTGTATGACATGTGTGTCATAGAGAAAGAGGCTACTGAGAGTAGAAAGATGTCTGAGGTGTAGCTGACTGGCCCCCGGGGGAACAGAGTGAAGATCGTCACAGGTCTGGGAGAGCAAGACGAATCAGCTGCACAGTCATGAGCGTCCGTGGTGCCTGGCTCACCCCGATGCAGATAAGGACATGGTGGTGGATGTCATTTTAACTAAATAACTCCCCTACCATTCTGAAAGTGTGCTACACAAAGATACATCTGAATAGGGTCTGTGATCCATTTTAATTCAAATACTGTAGTAAAAATGCAGCTTAGAGAACAAGACTGGGTCTTTTTTATGACCTCGAATAGGTTTACCTCTACTGTGGGAATATCGGTCTTATCATAATTGCATCTGTTCTCACTATTGACCTAAACAGCAATGTCTTTCTTTCTCTTTCTCTTATACACACACTTATACACACACTCATACACACACAAGGAGTGCATGTGATTAGGAGTGTGTGTGGTATGGGAAATGGGCAAGACACATGTCCCCATACTGTCTAGCTGTGTGTGTGTGTGAAAGAGAGAGCATAAGAGAGAGTTTACAAAAGTTCTTTTAGAGATGGTCATCTTGGCCAAGAATATGAAAAAAGAATAAAGGCTTTAGGTTTGATTTGACACTTCCTTGAGTGTAATTGGCACAAAAAAGCATTTTACATGTTAATGAGCAGATGGTATCATCCTCATATTTGGAACAGTATAAGATTTAAGTTTTTAATTAGATGTACAATAAATCCAATTCTGCAGCTCATCTGTCAAAACTCAGGAAACCAAATCATATTGCAGCAAATAGGGCATTGATCTTTACAAGTTACAAATGATACAATCCTTTTGTCACATGCAGTTATGTACACATGTGAATATATTAATGTAACAGTATTTTCTAAAAATATGTGCACATGAACCAGTCCTTTGATGCATGTTGCATGAGTACGTGTGTACACGAGTATGTGTGCATGTATATGTGATTGAGAAAGATGGTGGTGAGGATGATGATGATGATGATGACGATGACGATGATGATGATGATGATGATGATGATGATGGTTTCTGTGCAGTGTCCCGTGCTGCCCTGTGCTCTACCTGCAGGTTATGCCTTTATTACAGTGCAGGGGTTTCAAAGTCCTGCAGGGGCTACCTCAGCTCAGAGAAGAGCAGCACAGAGAACCTGAACCATTGCAAATGAAAGACATCAGTCATCAGTCACCCCCCCCCCCCACACACACATGCATGCACACACACACACATGCATGCACGCACACACACACACACACACACACGCGCGCACACACACGCACACACACACACACACACACACACACAGTGTGCTGGAGTCATATGAATGGGGTGACACCTTTCCACAATCATGGCATGATTTTGATTGATGGATGAAACTGATTAATGAAATGACTGGAATGACTTAACATAGACCTGACCTGAGATGTGTGATGTGTGATGGGCCGTAGGTGTGATGTGTGATGGGCCGTAGGTGTGATGTGTGATGGGCCGTAGGTGTGAAGTGTGATGGGCCGTAGGTATGATGTGTGATGTGTGATGGGCCGTAGGTGTGATGTGTGATGGGCCGTAGTTGTGAAGTGTGATGGGCCGTAGGTGTGATGTGTGATGGGCTGTAGGTGTGATGTGTGATGGGCCGTAGGTGTGATGTATAAATACAGTACATGGTTACACAATTTGCCTGAGTTCTTCATTTTTACATCTTCTCTTACACCTACTCATTTTGTTGGAATTTACTCATATTTCAAGAAAAACTAAATAATAATAATAAATATGGAGAGGAAATCACAACATTGTGAGTTAGTCACACAAAAACAGTTGGTAGTACAAAGTTCATCCCGATTAAGAAACAAAAGAAGGTTTCAAAAAACATGGCTGTGTAGAAATATATTAAAGTGTCCACAGGAAGGATTTCTTCATAAATTTATTCTGCTCATGTTTCATAAATGAAATCCACTATATTCAACCCACACATACACATGTGCATTGACATATACACACTAACACGCACACACATATGCACATACACACAGGCAGGAAACACACCTGCCAGCATTCAGGCACACTTGACAGGGGCAGTTAAAATAATTACGTTCTTGTGAATATATTTATAAGGGATGACATGTTATTGGTTCTCTCTGTGAACATGGGCCTAATTAAAGGAGACATTGCTGGGAAAACATAGTGGTGTGGCTGGTTTAACTCCAGCCCCAGGCTGCAGTAAGATGTGAAGGTCTCATCAGTCTTTGGTTCTTACAAGCCTTGGGCCTGTTTTAACACACACCTCCACAGAGCTCTGTATGCCTTTTATATATGGGATAAAATTTTTGATCTGTGCTTGGCTGGGGTCACTACTGACTACTTGAAGATTCAACATATCTCAAAGGGTCCGTTTAGAGCACAAAATGTGGGCTGACCAAACGAATTTGGGTTGAACTGATGAGCACTTATTGCTTACTTGCTGAATATTTTTGATCACTTTTATGAATTTTTGTGTAATTGCACATGGAAATATTTTTTTAATTTTCATTTTATTATTTCTGCAGCAGAAAACTAAGTAGTTTTTTGTAATTGTTTATTTTTGCAAGTGACATTAACAAATGCATAGCTTAAGCAATTACCCCAGGATAGATGTCCTTCGAAAAGTGGCACATAAAATGTGTAAAGTGATAAACACATGAGATAAAGCAAAATTAAATCAACAGAAAGCGGCTTCACCCCTTTGCAAGTCATTAGATTTTTTAACTTCTCCCCTGTTTCGAGATAAAAAAGATTTATTTTTACTTTTACACAATGTCCCAATTACAGAGCACAATTCCTCCTTGAGTAGAACGCCCACAGCTGGGCAGGGTAATTACACTACTGCTAATTAAATATTCATTTGAACAATCAGAACTGCGGGGGGTAGGGATTTGCTATACCAGAAGCAAAAGGCCTTCTGTGGCTGCCACAATATAAAAAGTGACCTTTAAAAACACCTTGAAACCAGGTTTTCTGCTCACTTTCTGTTACTGTGATTATGTGTGCATGTGTGTCATTAATGCACAATTTTAAAGTTAATTGATAACTCTCACATAATTCAATTGCTAAAGCCACAAATACGGTTTCCTTGAATGCAGTTCAACAAACATGTTCTTTAGTTTGTTTTCTTGAATACAGTCCAACTGTTTTTAGTTGCCAACAAGGAAACTCTTTTGGCAGAACTTTAGACAATATTTATTGACATGGAAATTGCAAATCTCATACACTCTTTTTTGTATAACTGCAAGCACAGTGAACCTCATGTTGTCATGTAAAAAAAAAAAGTTGCCATTCAAAATGCAAACTCCAGACCTTGTGGTGAACAAGTCTGCTCAACTGACCAGTGTTTGCATGTACACTGACTGAAATAAGCATCACTAAATAAAGTTAATCATAAATGTCATAACAAAATTGGCAAAGAGAAGAGAATCAAGAGAATGGCCCAATCTTGAAGGTTTGATCTCTTAAAGCCTTGGTGTGGTAAATGATGCATCTACTCCGGAAGGACCTGATTGATATTCTGATTGATCACCTTTATCCTTAGATGAAACACTTCTGTCCTTTTCTGCCTTCAAACTTCAAAAAAAAAAAAAAAAATCAATGTGGCATAGTTATTACTGACCATTAACTAGACAGTAGTGCAGTCAATTAAAAAACACTTTTATTGAAGATGCTAATGAACTGGTTTCTAATTTTAAATAGTAAAGAGTATAAATATTTATATTGGTGAAAATCCATGTAAAATGTACATATGCTTTTGGACAGATTTTTGATCACATTGGCATTTTTTTGCTATGTTTCTTTGACCATTTTTAACAGTTATGCTTGTTAGTGTTTAAACCATGACACCTATGTTTTACTTGTTATAATGTAGGGGCTGGAGTTTTGTGTTGTTAATAGCAATGCTTTTGCATGGGTAATTGTGCTTTCTGGTTACAAAGTTGTGCAAAAAGTTATGTAAAAAGCGGATTTGTGAGTGCATAGGTAAATATTACCAAAGACATGGTAAGACATGTGATTTTAGATCCCGAAATATTACCTAACCTAAGCATGTAGGGGGAAACTGGGATCTGTAAGTTCAAAAGAAGTTTTGTAGTTCTTTTTGTGGTCATTTTTTAAACTGTACTGCTACAATCTCTGCTGTGTTTAGTGTATGAATTTTGATAACTATATACCAGGTATGAAAGTAAATACACACAATTATGATGTAAGAACATGTAATGCTCAATCTCGCATCTAAAATGAACTATAAATTAGTTTGCAAGTGAGAGAGTGAGTGATTGAGTAGAACAGTGAGAGAGTGGGTGAACAAGAAAATGTGTGAGAGAGTGAGTGTGTGAGAAAGTGAGAGAGAGAGAATGAGTGAGTGAGTGAGTGAGTGAGTGAGCATGAGTGAAAACAAGTTAGTGAGAGCTGAGGCAGGTGCAGTATGCATGCTCGGCACGTTTTGATTACATCAGAATGCTTTTGACGGCTCAGAGATGACTGCTGGCCAAATTGTGAGTGTCAGAGAGAGATAACACTGGTACAAGTAAAGGCCCTTTCAGCAGAGAGAAAACCACTAGGTTACTCTGTTGTGTGTCTGCAATTTATAGCCAGCAGGGGCCAAGTCATCCTTAACAAGAAGAGCAGTGCAATTCTGCTTTCATGTTCCTAGTAGATATTTGGTGCAGGACAAAATAAGCAGAAGTGGCCAAACACAATGCCACAAACAAACAAATCTTTGTACAAACAAAAGCCAAAGTGTAAATGAAATACCAAATAAATAAAGTAAAACAAAAAAGTACAATATCAACTACGTTAAGACACAGCAATGTTAGATACTAGTTGATGTATGCATGAGAAAATCTATTCAAATGCATGTATGTACAGTTTATATTTCAATCAAGTCATTTTGAAAGAGATTTCACACTGACATTTTGAGTATTGCATATAAAAGAAATACTGCATATGGAAATCTAAATGTGTTTCATTGGCAGATCACATCAAATCTAATGCATAACGAAAAGATAAAATAATGAATTGAGAGTGAATATAATTTTGAAAAATGCAGTTTGCTCTTTAGCTTCCTTGTTTTGATATAAATGACTGAAATATTCAAAATAAATTCATGAATTTAGGCGGTATGTGACAGCAAGCATGAAATGATCAGTTGGGGAAAAAATAATTTTCATTGAAAAAAGATGAAGTGTTTCCTGTCTTCTGTTTCTCCTCCTTTTTCTGACTTTCCTTTCTCTCTTACCCTGTCATTTATCTTCCTTCACCTGTTGACTGGCAGACATATTTTTAACTCATCACATCTCCAAGAATAAAAACATCCCCCTCTTACATTTTTCTTCTATGTAGGATTCAGCATAGAAGCAAAGTTCCTTTTGTTAACCAAAATGGACAAAACATGTGGGAATATTTCCTACAGTTTTAGCATAACTTTACTTTAGTTTAAGAATAGTTTCTAAGAGATAAACAGGAGTGGTTGTTTGTTTTTTTTTCAAGTCTTGTCACTCATATCATAAGATTTTCTGCCTGAAGGATCCTTTCTCTTTTAGCATAATCTCTATAGCTGTATAATTAAATACATTATATGCATTACATAAACAACTGTAACTCTATGGATTTTGGATTATTGACTCGTTTTTTTGCATATACTGTTTTCTTAGATTCCCTTCATGTAAATAAAACATCTCAATAGATATGGAAGTGTCTGATTCCCATTAGTTGTGTGACAGTCCTTCATCAGAGGACCTCTGTCCAAAACATACTTCACAACATTTTGACATATTTCTACTATCTTAATATAGTATACTGCAGTTACTTATCTGGAATCATATAT
>JAOYMR010000004.1:16217725-16230039 GCA_025802075.1 Tenebrosternarchus preto | reverse complement strand
ATCCTAAAGCTACTGAAATTAAGTTTTTGAAAGGGTGCCTCTATCTCTAAATGTGAAGCAGTAAAAGCAAACATGCTCTTGCTTCATGTCCACCTTTAATTGATATCATAAAAATGTACTTATGCTATAGAGCCTTAAAAGTAATAATGGACCATCTGGAAACAGTTCAACGGAGGGATTGTAACAATCAAAAAGCTAATGAAGGAACACTGAAATGCTGAAACCAGTCATATTAGCTTAATTGACTTGGTTACAATGACAAGAGTAGAACACGACCAATAAAGTTCAGATTCTAAAAACGACAAACGTATTTCCTATATTATGGATTATGCTTACTGCTTGTTGATTGCTTGATGTTTCGTCCACATTCATTAAGGATTATCTTTGCATGTCAGTTCAAAACTGAACATCTACTGTACTTCCCTCAAGGCCTCTATGTAGCAATGTTTATCTAGAGAAGCTCGGAGGGCTGTGCCATAGTCTCACACCATATAGATTTGCGGAGGACGTTGAATCCTGTGAAATTATGCTTCGTTTCTCCTCTTCGGTTGTCATCTCAGCTGTAATGTGTCTACATGTCTTTGTGCAGGATAGATGCTGAAGAAACCTTAATACCGAAAATTAAGTTACAGAGCAATGCTGGACAGGTCCGGTTTGACTGACAGCACAATAAGGAGGATAGTTAAGTCTGCTCATTTACTTGTCATGATGGTGTCATGCATTTTTAATGGCTGTCATATTCCATAGTAGCTTAGTTGACTAACTGTACATTCACAATACACTCATGTGAGACAAGTTTTTTTATTTAATAACATCCACCACCCCCCCCCCCCCCACACACACACACACACACGCGCACTCACACACTGTCTTTGGTCTTCATATATTGTTTTGTTTTTCCACACACACATTAGAAACTACATGGGTTACTGTGGTGGAGAGATTGAACACTGCATAAGGAGTGGAGTATGATACAGGATGCTGTGTGCGTCCAGCGCATACAGATATATCCCAGATACCCCGTACTATCTCAAACAACACCAGCCAGGGGGCACTGAATTCTCTCACTGTTATTTGTTTGCATGAATACATTCAGAGGCCTGTACTCACTCTCTGATGACATGGCCCCAACACACAGTCAGACCCCTGTGTGTTTGCTTTAAACATGTTCTTGCTAAGCACTTTATCAGTACAAGGAATCAATCATAAACTTTTAGTACTTTTCCTTGAGAACATAAGAACACATGTTGAGATCCAGCACCCCAGCTATGTGTTATCTTCAGACGTTATAAAAGTGTTACACTGATACATTTATAAGTAGGTGTTTGCATTTAGTCTACCTGTAGTGTACTGATTTACTTTTCTTCAGTAATAATTGTTATATTGGTTCAATAAGCAATTTTGTGTGCCTTTTAAAGAATGTTCCTTCCTTTTAAAGAATGTTCCTGCAGCTTCACTGTTTATTTATTTATTTATTTATTTATTTATTTATTTATTTATTTATGTGTTTGTTTATTCACTTGCTTACTTACCTGTCCATCTACCTACCTATTTATTTATTTAAAGCAAATCACTGCTTTGCACACTGCTGAAGGAGGAAAAACCACAATGGAAATCTAAAGGTGTTTTCAGTTACTGGTTTTATCTGTGGTCTGTGTGACCATCCATTGCAAGAAAAGTTACTGCCTGCATTATATCAGTTTACTGTGGAACCCAAATCACGATTTTATTTGCATGCATTACTTAAATGAAATTAAAGTCAGGCGTGACCATTTAATGATAATGATTAAAAAAACTAAACAAAACAAAACAAAAAAACTTAAAAACTTAGTTTTGTGAAAATAGTTGTTTACTGCTTGGTTTATATACTAAGGACTTTAATTATTGATGGGCAAAGTGTTAAATGGAAAATGGTTCTCTCGACAATTACTTTATTGATTTGAAACAACATCAATCTGCTGCTTAATTAAACTGTTAATTCATGAAAGTGCTATTGATTTGGCATGTCGTACTGTACACAGCCAAATACAAGCAAATACAGCTGTGGAACGTAAAGTCCGTCAGGATGCCAGATTCTTTTCTCTGTTAGATCACGTTCACACAGATAGTCTCTCCTGTCGTTTCAAGCCTTAACTAATTACGTACATTGTTCATGTACCAGTACTTATTTACTTTACTCTTGGCCAGACCACTACAGAAAAGCAGCTGATGTATGCAAATATATCAGTTTTACTCTTAACAGTACACATTTTTATAATTCTGTTCTTATTTTTATTACTCTTGACAGTACTCATTTTATTTATTATTACTCTTGACAGTACTCATTTTATTTATTATTACTCTTGACAGTACTCATTTTGATTTAATTGTATTAATTGTTTCAGTTGTTAATGTTGTGCTTCATATTATACCCCACAGCATAAAAAAAAAATACAATTTCTTATTCAGACCTGTTATGCCTGCACCTTTTTGTGAAGAAGATATTCCTCAAGGCAGGAGGAAACACATATAGCACTACATCCATGCACTAAAATACATCCATATGTCTACTTTTAAAATCTTCAGCAGGTACTGCAGATATCATGACTCATGTTTTAACAGTGGATAATGATTCATATCTCCCAGCAGTAATACAAGCGTAGATATATGAGGATGCATCTGGATGCAAACTTAAAGATCCAGTCACTGTGAGTGTCCCTTCCTGTCTCTCAGCCCAGGATTGATGGGATAGCAGACTCTCATCTCAGTCAATGTTTATTGGAGCCCAACAGTTCCAGGTGCCTGTACTGCATTCCCACTTCTCAATCTGTCATTGGACGCAAGTCTGTTTCCAAGAGAGCTGCACCGAGCCTTCAGAACAAGACAGCACTACCACTGCATCAACCGGCAGCACTACACACTTCCCATCACATGCCAGCGGGTCTGGGAAGAAGATGATGAACAATCTCAGCATGAATATCATACCAATGTGCATTTAGTCAAAAATGTCAATAATCGGTAGCAAATGTTTTGCAGTGCGAAAATGTAAAGTACAGCAAAATTTAGGAGTCAACACAGGAATTGTCAACATAGGAAGACTATATATATATATATACTCTTTTTCAAAACCAGGACAAGTAAAGACAAGGTCAAAGATCAGCAGTGTAGTCCAGAGAAGCAGAGTGTTCTGCACATCCATAGTAAAGAACACACCGTTTCTGTATTGACAAATAAAAGGAGCAGGTTAATGACAGTCAGCATAGCTGCGGGTGGTTAATGATAGTTACGAAGGGCAGCAGCATCAGCCAAATGGCAAAATATGTATGCAGTATAAATATAAACAGATCACAAAATATTATAGGCTAAAATTTTCCCAGTCAGGTACAGACTGTAAATAGGAAAATAGGAAGCAAACAGAGTACAGAGGATGTATTAGTCTTATTACAAGCACAAAACTACATTGTATAACAACAATGTATAACATACTGCATTATAGAAACTGTAAGATAATAACAACAATGTATCCCATTTACTTATAAATATGGCATAATTTAGAGATCACATTTAATTGCTTAAGACTGATAAAGACAAATACTAATACATTTGAAAATTATAAATACTACTTGTATTTTATTGAGAAAAAAAATCTTATTGTCCTTTTTTCTGTTAATAAACATGAAGTTTTTAGAAGCGTCAAAAATTGGTAAAACTGCTACATCTTATTTATGTGAAAAATATTTCAAGGAAAATGCCCTGCATCACCGTGATCTTGATAACAGCAATCCATGACAAGGGCCTGTTTCTCTGGACAGGCCTCACCGTGGTCTCCTGCTACCTCCTCTGTATGATTAAAGAGCAGTTGTGGGTAGCCAGTTTGGATGCGGTGAGCAGGCTGCAGGGTGAGAGGGGCTGCTGGGATAGCTGTGAGGCACGGAGCTGAGCAGGCATGCTGACAGCAATGCCATGCCACACACCAACCCCCTGCCAAGCCCGATGAACATAAACAAACTGAAGTGTTTCAGTCGAAGGACAGCAAAAACAACGAGGCTAATTTCATGCTGACCCCCCTGTGTGCTGCTGGACCAAGCAATGTGCTTTGCTGCCCAATACAGACAGAGGGCTGAAGTACTTGTCACAGAAAGCTTTTTTTTTTTCCAGCAAAACACCCTGTACTAAAAGCCTTTTTGCACCCAGACTGCGTTGCCTCTCGGCCCTGGCAAAAGTAATTTCCCTCATGCTGACCCCTGGGAAGAAGGCCCGGATGTAAATATAGGGTTTGGCATCAGGCTCTTGGTCACCAGAGACACAGGGTCAGAGTGCTGTGGAGATGCAAGTGGAGGGTTATTACTGTCCACTTCCCCACCCTCCCACCCACACCCCCGCAACCTCCTACGCCTTGTATTACTGCAGCTTAGTTGTAAAGGTGACTGCCCTTTGAAAGTTCCTCTCTGATATGGTTCCTCTAGGGAAGAGCACACATCTGGCCTAAGAAAACATAACTGCATGTAATAAAAGTGGCTCTTTAGTAGATGTAGTGTTAGAAGTCCTTTTTGTATTTTTTTTTTTTTTTTTCTGATTCAGGTACCATATTATTGATGCTTTTCTTTTTTTTGCTCTCTGTCTCACAAGTAATTCACCTGCCTAAGCTCAGCAATGCTCCCCAATACTGTCTTTGATTCAGATATCAAAGCATAAACCTTCACCATCCTTGTCGTTATGCTTCCACACATCACATATAAATCGGACTGTCATAAAAAATAAGCTCTATGCAGATCCGTATGAAGAACTGTGTAATGTGTGAATGTATGTGAGGGTATGGGAATGTTTAAAAGCATGAAAGGGGCGTGACCTTAAGAAGCTTTTCAGTGTGGATGTAAACATGTGTGAGTGGAACTGTGTGTACAAGTGCACAAACAGGATTCCCAGTGCCCTGAGCTTTATTAAGGGATTTGCTGAGTCTCCATTCCTCCTGCTTCCTGCTTAACTGGTACTCAATGTCACTTTGATATGGTACATTTTTAGCATGTCACGAGCAGAATGAGGTGGTGGTTGGTGCATGCTGTCACTTGATGAAGTCACTGCTGTTCCTTACCCAGCGAGAATGTAATTGACAGGCAAAGTCTCACAGTATGTGCTTGTATGTGGTTATGTGTGTGTGTGTGTGTGTGTGTTTATGCATGTGTGTGGCAGGAGCGACATGGCACTGAGTCAAGCTCATCTAGCAAATCCTATTAATTTACAATGTGGTGCCTCCTGCCTCTTACCTATTAGATGTTCTGATTAAAATCGAGGCTGGGTCCAAAGGCAGGGCAAAGCAGGGCTTGGCACTCCAAAAGGTGTGTGTGTGTGTTTATGAACATAAACAAATTCCACTTGCTGGTGTGTTATTATTCAGGTATTGGGCAAACAAGAAAGCCATTCAGTAAACCATATGATATACAGTATTTTTTGAGGATATATTTCATTGTGAGATTGGTGATTATACCAAAAAAGATGCTGGATTTCCATTTGGACTCAAAGAGTCCTCTTTTCTGAGAAGAAGTTACAGAAGACAAATAAAGAGAATATTTAAATTCTGCAGTAACCAACCTTTTCTTTGGAGAAGACTGTAGAGCAGGCAAGGTGGAATGTGTGCTGCTAGGAGAAGAATTGTGTGTGTGTGTGTGTGTGTGTGTTATCTCCATATCATTCCTGCGGAGTTCACTGGAAGGTCAAGGACACAATCAGAAGCATGTCTCCCTGAGGGGAGAGACGTGAGAGAGAGACACAATCAGAAGCATGTCTCCCTGAGGGGAGAGACGTGAGCACCAAGGTCCACTACTGAAATGAAACTATGTTTCCCTCATCCTGGACCTCCCAGCATGGATCTTCTGGCCTCTAAAGTAACAGACAATGTGGTATGATGGGAAGAAGAATGTCAAAGGAATGCATTCAAAAATCAACACTCCTAACACTGGGAGAAATATCTCCTAACATCAAGCAGTAATTACCTTTTGCAACAGCTGTGCATTGTTTCCAGGATTCTTCCTTGGAAAAAAAAGTTGAAAAAGAGATCAGTCTTGAGTAAAGCAATACTTTGAGCATTTGTGTTCTAAAGTCATTTTTATTTTTCTTTGACATTCCCCCATTCTCTTTTAGACCCCTTGAATAAAACTAGGAGGATACACTCCATCACTGCAGGCTGCATATTTATCTCTCTTAATACCTGTGACAAAGGTTATGCTTCCTCAGTCAGTTGAAATGCTCTGTTTTCTGTAAATGGTTTTCTCTTTCAGTCTCTCTCTCTCTCTCTCTCTCTCTCTCTCTCTCTCTCTCTCTCCCTCTCTTATCTGTCTCTCTTTAGCGAATCACTTACATAGGCAGTATACAGGCACTTTACTGAAGTAGGCAAGCCAGATACTAGGTAACATAATGTGATATGTCCCCAGTCAAATGACCCCACAGTGGTGTTTTTTATTTATTTATTTATTTTAAACAGCTTCTAAAGTACACAGGCAAACAGACTACAGTAGGCTAGACAGGTAAGGATCCGTACACAAACAGACTACTGTAGGATAGACAGGTAAGGATCTGTACACAAACAGACTACTGTAGGATAGACAGGTAAGGATCAGTACACAATGAGCAACTATCTGAATAAACAAAGATAACAACTCAGACTACTCTGGAAGAGTCAATGACTATTGTTACATGTGAAATAATCCATGTAGAGAGAGAAAAAAACATTGTTATATGGAAAGAAGTTTGATCCAAAATGACTACTTTTTTCTATCATTCCATTCATTTCTTTAAAAAAATTCAATACGCCATTGCTGTTGTATTTCTTTTTAACATGAAAAGAAAGAAAACAAACAAAGCCAAAATTAATCTATTTAAAAAAAAAACAAAAAAAAAAACTAATTTTGTGCAAGCCAAAACCACAAATGCACAGGAATATAGACCACACTTAAGCTGGCTCTTATGATTACTGATTGAACAAATCTCCAAAATAAGCTCTATACTAATCCAAAAGCTGTTTTGAATGCAGGACCATGCTTGTTCAAAAACTGTGGTTCTGATGACAACAGTTTCAAGCTCTCTTCATACAGCAGTAAACAACAACAAGTGACACACACACACATTTAGAAACATCGTCACGGTAGCCGCCCTCGCCTCCTCCCTTGTCCCTGTGTCTGTGTGGGCGTGTCTGTGTGAAGGTGTGTGTGTTTGTCTGCGTGCGCGTCTCTTTGTATGATGGGGGCGTGGTCGTAAATGTTCGTCTAGCTATCTGTCGCACCTGTGGTGAGCCCTGCGTGTGTGTACATAATCGTGTCACTGGGTGGTTGTCGGTCTTTGTCGATGTGTGTATCGCTCAAGCTTTGCTCAAGCTAATCAGGCTGATAGCTGTGGAGATAACACCATACTGCATTCATTTCTTACAGCAGGTGCTTTGAACCTTTTACGTCATGGAACTCTTACGGTCCAGGGCAGGACAGAATAACTTTAGCTTTCCTTACAATATATATATATATATATATATATATATATTCCAGAAAATTAATATCCAGAGATAAGGTATTCATTTTATTTAATCTTTAGTGCTGCGAGTGCTATGTTTTGGTTCTTCTCTGCTTTACCTCCTTATCTAGTCCTTTCTATGACTCTAGTCTCTCCATGTAAATGTCCTCAGGTGTTCCTTGTTTAACCCGTCCTGTATTTATATTCTTGGTCTGTGTCTTTAAGAATACATGTGTTTACTCACTGTAGTGTTATTCCCCTTGTTTGTTGTGCCTCAGGGTTTTGTTTGTTTGTTTTGTTTGTTTTATTTTAGTCAGTTTTGTTATTAGGTAGTTCCTCTGTGCATTTTTAGTTTTGATCTCCTCTTCTCTAATGCATTTGTTATTTTGTTATTTGTTGTATTCACTACGGACTATAATAAAAACCACTTGTACTTGCTGCCACACAGTAGAACTCCAGAGACTCCATATCCCAGCACACCTCACTCCTCTTAACCAGATCCTCCTCTGTATATACCTGGACTCCACACACATACTTTGCAAAGTATTGCAGACTTACGTTAGGAACCATACTGGGTGTTTTCCTTCAGTAATATTTTATCTGGTTTTACGTGGTTTGCCTGTTTTTGTCTTTTGTTTGCCCCTTTTGTAGTTCCGATAGTGTTTAACTCTGCTGGTATTTTGACCGGGACTGTTTTTTCGCTCTTTTTATTCATGTCCTGTTTTACCCGTGTTTTGGATAGGTGGTTTTGACCCTCACCTGTCTAACTACTACACTGTTGCTAAAACTACCTGTTTTTTTACAGTCTGCAAACGGCTGACTGATTCCAGAAAGTGAATCATCCTCTCACTTCTGGCCGTCACTTGCCACAATTTGCGGACTTGCTTGTTGCTACTGTGTTTATAACATCTCTTCCACTGTAGTACCCCTTACATCTGGCAGAATCGTTTGATTAGACTTCAGCCATCCCAGGTCGCTATTAGTTAAAATTATTTATTTTGATATGAAAGTAAATATTCATGGTCATTGTGTCTGGAGTCAGATGGTTTCTGTTTTCTGGGTTTATTAAGAATCTTCAAACTTGCCTAGCATACCACATAATTCCTTCTAACACAGATCCAGTAAAACTGGTGGAGCTTTGGGTGGAGGTGGGTGAGCAGCCTGTGGGGTGTAATATGGTTGGTAGGAATCGAACGATGCAGAACCTTCAGAACAGTGCATGCGCCAGGTTCACTTTAAATAGAGCCACCCACCATTGCATTAGACTGATCTGGGGAACTTCTGCAAAAGTTTCTTGACTAAACTTTGACACTATTTCTTATTCTTAACATGCTTCCCATAAGTTCAAGGCTCTCCACTGCTCAGGGATTTGTAGTTTGTGATTTTTCATAACTTTTTAAATTAGACTTCAGTATCAGTACAATGGACGCTTGAGCAGTACTACTCTGGGAAGCTGCCTCTGATTCACCTGGTGTACTTCTTTTCTCAATTTATGCTGCCCCCAAGAAGCTTGGAAATATCTACTTTTTGTTTATTTTTACAATTTTCTTTAATTTAGAAAAACAGAGAAACAATAACACAGCACATCCATAATTACACTGTCCTAGATTTTTTGGTTATTTAAACTTTGTACTTTTTGACAGTTTTGCATGCTGCTGTCTTGAAAAAAAAAATCCTCACATATGCTGAGGGTGAGGGATTAAAAGACTGGATGAAAAGTATTTGCTGGGTGTGCATTTATTACATGTTTTGTTATTTATATTGTTATTTAAATATTTTATGTTTTTGTTTGTTAGGCTATCAAGCTTTACTTTTTATATTTGTATTAAAAACTATCTAAGCATAAACCATTAGGTTAAAAAATATCTTTAAGACTATAAAACACATACATTAAGGCAGGGATGTCCTAACATGTGATTGGTACTGTTGTTCAATTACTAGTTTTTAACAGTGCACACACAGCATAACCTTGTGGTGTATTTGTCCTGAAGCTACAACAATAATAAAATAATGATAATTCCCTCATAGTGGAGAGCTATAATTTGCATGTAAGAGCATATACACACTACAGAGAAATGGCACAAATCAGATTTTTCCTTCGTATGATCTAGGGAGAAAAGAATTCAGTTGCTAACCTCTCACTTTACTGCACAGTCCAGATAGACGACTGAGCTCACGTGAAACCCACCACCCCTGTCTGTGTTCTTACACACTGTGTTCTTACACTGCATTGGAGTTTCCACATCAGCTGGTGAAACACCAACAGATATTCCTTTTACATTCCTTTTGACATGTTTTCTCCTTTCTTTCCGTGAATCATCAAAAACTGATTAACTGTCACTTCCTGTTGTGTTGTTCATGTGTGATTGTGAGTTATGGGTGCATTTTTTCACCCTAAATGTGGGAATGCAAGTCTTATCAGATCAGATCTTTTCAGGTTAATGTCATATATGATCACCTAGAAGTGATAAATATCATTAATATGTCAAGATGCCCTCCAGCCTCCTGTTAGCATGTGGTTTTTTACTGTTTTCTCCCCGTTTTGCTCACGTAATCTTGTATTATTTACCACGCCCATCCTGGAGGGTGTGTGTATATACACCATTGGTAACACCACCCAGATCTTATGTATTTATTTCCTGTCTTTATTCTGTGTCTTATAAAAGCCTTGTGTGTTTCTTTGACTTTTCTCGGTCACTGATATGTTGTATACTTTACTGCACATTCTTCACCTATGACAGAATATAATGTTAGACCGGAATATAATGTTATAATGTTTAACAAAAACATTTACTTGAAAAAGACAAGGCCTCGAATTTCAAATAAAAAGAAACAACTATTGTTTTAAGTTAACTTTCCTTTTAGGACGACTGTATTAACATTTTCAGTATGATCTGTTCTCTCTCTGTAACTCTCTGGTTAATCTAAAACATTTTCCACCTCCTCATGTGAAATGAGGAGAATATGCTTGTAACAGAAGTAAAAATTCCCACCGATTTATTTTTGTGAGTTTTAATTAAAAATAATCATGAAGCAGTTTATATCCTTGCACATTACTGCCAGCAGTTTGCTCAACATAATTGTAGCTTTAGAGTTTAAATGACTGTTCCTCTTCACCAAGTGTTTACATGTCTAATATGATCCAATTCATCTGTTTCAGCTACTATTTTACATTCATCATGTGCATTAGATGTCAAGTAACCCCCCCTTTTCCTTACACTTGCACAACCTGTGTATGTTCTTGAAGTCAACACAACCATGTTGAGTTTGGCGAGCTTATCATAATGAGTCAACATATCCAGAAGTATTTAGAAGCATGTATTCAACAGGACTGTTGATGACTGAACTGATCTGTGAGAAACTGTTTGTTCAGGTCCATTGCGCCTGATGTTTTAAGTTCTGATGTTTTGAAGAGACCTTGCTGTATTTCTGTGTATTATAGTCTAAGATTTCCAAGAAAAAGATCATGTGTCTGAAATTAAATCTTTTGGTTTTAGGTGGTTGGAAGATGATGAATAACATATTATTAGCAAAATGTAATCACAGTTACCCTTCAGAAACTGAAATAGTAGTTTACAGTATGATCCAGATCATGCGAAGGAAAATCATTGCTCAACTTTGCGAACACGTATTAATATATGTATGAATGCATTAATGCAGTATGAAGGTGTTAAGCATGGCTACTGAGAGTAATGTTAGTATGAAGGTGTTAAGCATGGCTACTGAGAGTAATGTTACTGTCTTATTGACCTTTGTCGTAATGCAACTTTCCATTTTGATGTGCTTTTCAATTTTGTTTTAGCTTCTTCTGTTACTTTATATTATAAAAAAAACATAAATATACATAAATATAACATAAAAAAGAACTTCATATTTTGAAGTTTCACCTCTGATTGACTATTTTCTTTGAGTTTTTCTCTTCTAATATTAGGGAGAGTCTTCCTTTCTCTGTTCTGCCCTCAGTCCACAGCGTCACAGTGATTTCAGATGGGTCACAGCCATTACTTCTCCAGCAGAGTAACAAACCAGCTTCTTTATGAGACTTGATAAGGCTCAGAAATGCGATGCCCATTTGGACTTTTCTAGTGCAAATCTGGATAGATGGGCAGAGGAAAATTCACAGGCAAGTAATTTTATCCTGGCCCAACCTCTAGTTGAATACATCAGAGACACCATCAGTGATCCGTTACGGTATTGTTAAAGTGGCAGCAGGAGAGCAGCACAAGGGGTCACACCGTGTGCAGCCATAACTCAGGGGAGAAATAAAAGGTGTCATAAAAGAGAGTTGAGTGTGAATGAAAGAAGAGAATTATGATTTTTTTTTCTGCAAAAACAAGTGTCTACAGTGCTACTTTTGCCTTTTGACCAGTTCTATAGCTTCAGCAGGTACACATGTATATGTGCACAGGTTTAACATTCTGAATTCACGTTAGTACTTCAGTATATTCATTTTGTTTTGATGAATAGAGAATTTTAATAACAAAGTGCTGTATCTGGAGAGCATTCTCCAGAACAGAAATCAACAACTGTGTTGTTCCTTGTGAGGAAGTTCCAAAGAGGCTTTGAGTTAAAAAATCTAGCAACAATGCATTTCTGAATTATGCAAATGTTTTCAATACCACCATCACTGAACTGAGGTATAATGTGATATATCTTTGGGTTAAACTACAAGCGAATGCACCCACTGATGAATTTCATTTCTATTCATAACAGCAAGTTTTGATCCAAACTTTCTATGAAATTTCTATGAAATTCATTCATCTTCATTCCAGTTCTGCCTCTCTGCATCCTACATTTACAACATCACACTCTCCATATCTCTATTAACCATTTTTTTT
>JAOYMR010000004.1:16196131-16209784 GCA_025802075.1 Tenebrosternarchus preto | reverse complement strand
GCACCCTGTTTTTTTTATAGATATATATATATATATATATATAGATATATATATATTGATCCCGTATCTTTGTCCCCTCGGTGAGAAAAGCAGATGACAGAGTCATAGCATGAGCATGGCTCTCAAAGTAATCAGCACTGCTGACAGTATCACACTGCTATCAGCTAACTGCAATCTCTCGATAACTCAACAGCCCAGCTTCCATCTCGCTTCAGTGTATGTCCCTGCATGTGTACTGGACTATAATAGTCTCTTCTCTAAAAAGGTTTGTTTTCCTGAAGGAGACGATGCATTTTATTTTCTGCTATGCAGAACATGTTGGTTTCTTTTCACAATAAGTAAAAAAAAAAAAAGAGGAAAAGTAAAAATGTGTATAAACTTGTTATTACTGGCATACATATCTCCTAAATGAGACAAACAAACAGATGGTCCTGGAGTACTAATCTACAGTAACTATTTCAAAGGTTAACTTGCCTTTTTGGATTAAGAATCACAATGAAATCTATACAAAAGTATACAAAATATATTTCAGTGACTTTAGTACATCACACCACTCTGATGCCTGGTTCGTATTTATTACACATTGTATACTCCTGTTTTTTGACTATGTGTCCAAGGTACATCTAATCCTGATATGTTGATGAGCTCTAACTCATTCCAGCTGTTGTGGAGCCCCTCCCCCTAACACTGTCCCTTGCTGTGGCTCCTCCCACATGCACCCTCACTCACTTCTCCACCACCCTGGTTCTGCACACAAGGAATAAAGTAATGACAAGGACTTTTTTTTTTTTAAACAGGATAAAAATACACCATGTCATTAAAGCAGGGTAATGTTGTTGTTGTTGTTGTTGTTTTACTTAATTCCTTTAATTTTCCATCACAACAAACCAATCTAATACTCAGAGACCTTGTAAGTGCTGTAAATAAGTTTCTTGCTCCTCTGAGCGGAGGCTCTGCTGAAACCTTGCATATTCCGTCTAATCATGCCATCTTACTACATATTCTCTTTGTTCACCTCAAGGCTTACAGGACCTGATTGACAGGCTGGGTGATAATGGATTTTACCCATGTCAATGTGCTTTTGGGGTTTATTATGGATCTAAAATTGATCAACGGCCTCCATGCAAGTTTGATTACCACTCAATGCTTTGCTTCATTATTATCACACTTGTGGAAAAGGAGGCACGCAAGAATGAACATATGGGCTTATCCAGTTTGCATAACTGAGGCAATTACAGAGATAACGAAGCTAATCAAGCACAGGCATTTCCATTTTAGATGCACAGGAAATACACCTGCATCACCCACAGAGACAGAAGAGAACAGCTTGAAATCATATTTCAGCAAGGACCTTGCATTTGATTTTTATTTCATTTAACCAATAAAACAGATAACCCCATATCTTTTTTCAAAGTTAATCAATGACATTAGTTACAGTAACCCTTGTGTCTGTGAGATTTGTTTCATGCAAATTATGACTCTTCACATTATTCAACTTGGCTTCCATCTTTGTTTCCATAGTGGCCTTTAAAGAAGAAAAAAAAAAACAAACAAACAAAAAAATGATATTCAGAAAACTCATTTGCGTCTCAGGTCATTATTGCTTAAATGTTATGAGTACCCAGTTTCCATTTTAAAACAAAGACTATTGCAACTGTACTGTTTGTCTCAAACTAAACTACAGGTATAGACCTGATCCACCATTAAAGAACACCAGGTTTGTGAGCAGTACAATTGGTTAAGGAGTGTGTGTCCTATCATCAGTTTGTGTGCATGGACTGAGGCTCCTGAGAGCACAGCAGGGTTGGAAATAAGCCTCAGTTATCGACCATATCACATAGCCTTCCTCGTTTTTCTTCTGCTTTCTTTCTATCCTCCTCTTCTTTCTTCTGCTCCTTCTATCATCCAAAATGTCCTTGAACAAGGAGATCAGGGGAGAGAAGGAGAAACAAAGTGTTTTGACTCATCAATTCACATTCAACGAACCTGAATATAACTCGTCAGTCGTAACCTAGGGGATAGGGCTCTGGCCTCAATCAAAAAGTTGTAGGTTCAAATCCCAGCTCTGTCAAGCAGCCTTGCTCTTGGGCAAGGCCCTTAACCCTCTTGGCTCCAGAGCTGCCGTATAACAGCTGTGTTCTGAGCCCAGCTCACAAAAGAAGCAGGGATATGCAAACATTTTGTTGTTCTCATACACATGTATGTTTAATGACAAAAATAAAGCCTTTCCATCAGGCCTAAATCTTAATCTTAATTTTTTTTTGCATCTTTCGCAAATCTTCATTATGTGGAGATGAGGAGACCAAGAGATGAACAAAATATGGAGTCATAAACATTGATTTAAAGGTGCAACGAAAGGATACATATGTAGCAGAAGAAGCTCATGGTAGACCTCGACCTTCCACGCTGATACCTACTGTACGCTTGGAAAGACAACAACTAACAGTGGAGAGAGAAAATGATAACACTTTCCATGCAGTGCATATTTATGGTAAATTACAGTGCATTTCTAATGAGTTATGAATCATTCATTAGTCTTATAAGTAATAAAAATCCATACGTTTATACTCATAATTGTGAAATTATTCTGAATGAATAATTAATTATTATTTTAGTGTTTACAACATCCTATTATACCAATGATGTATGAAAAAAAAGAAACTCAGGTTGCCTTTATGTTGTGCCTTCATTCATTAGAATGTTTTGATACTATGAATGAGTTCATGTGTAATTTACTATAAATACATATCGTGAAAATGGACCGCTACATAGCTGCATAACAGAGAAAATTCTGATTCATTGAAATATGTGGCAAAAACCAATCAGAGCACAAGCGTAAAATTGTCATTATCCAACTTGATCTATATTTGTATGACAGCCAATATGATCACTCTATTTCAAGACCAACAATTAACATGATAAAAATAAACCAGTGTGGGCAGGGCCACTGAGGAAAGCAGCTTCCCTGCTCACATTCCTGGCAGCAGACTCACTCTTCTGTACTGCACACTTCTAGCTCTGGCATAGTGTCCCTCATTAACAGCATCCTGGCACGCCTTCCTTCTAAATGCCCAGATGTTTGTTAAACTCTGCACCCACTTTGGCTGTATATGAGAAATCTTGTGAACAAAATACCCAAGCTAAGCAGTAACCATTTTATAGTAATTGTTTGTTTATTTGTTTGTTTTAACTTTCAGCAAATGTCATCTTCTCCAAATTTCATCAGTAGATTACAGTCAGTATTATACAACCCTGTGGCAAAATTAACAAATGCAGGGGTTTTAAAATGGAAAGGATTTCAAAGTGTAATGAAACAAAAGTTATATTTATGATGTAATCAACATCTGGGAATCTTCGCTAAAAAGGTGTTCTAGTTATAAAAGAGCTGAGTGCTAGCATGGCTGGTTATAACAGGCAGAGTGTTAGCATGGCTGGTTATAACAGGCTGAGTGCTAGAATGGCTGGTTATAACAGGCTGAGTGTTAGCATGGCTGGTTATAACAGGCTGAGTGCTAGCATGGCTGGTTATAACAGGCTGAGTGCTAGCATGGCTGGTTATAACAGGCGGAGTGCTAGCATGACTGGTTATAACAGGCTGAGTGCTAGCATGGCTGGTTCTAACAGGCGGAGTGCTAGCATGGCTGGTTATAACAGGCGGAGTGCTAGCCTTGCTGTAAGGTGTTATTATAATATCTTATTTTTCCCTGGTGGCTCCTCATTCCCTTGTTTAATCCTTCTTTTCTAAATTAAGGTATTGCACAGTTTGAAAGGCTTAAGTGAGCAGTATAAGCCTTCTGATGGAATGCACTGTAGAATTCAGAAGAAAATTACACATATGCAGAAGGATTGACAGAGAGAGAGAGAGAGAGAGAGAGAGAGAGAGAGAGAGAGAGTATTTTAGGTAACTGTTGTTTCTGAACTCAGCAGGTTATGCAGTCCTCTAACATGCTCTTTCCCAATGATTAAATTCTACTGCACATGTAGAGGGTTTTAGTTACGGTGTTTAAACACCCTTTCCTGCTTGCCTACAACCAACAAAGGAGAAAACATCTGACTCCGACAGTTTTAATGCGTGTTAAAAAGAGCAAATTCTCTGTTTTAGCCTACTGAAGTCATAAGAATACGGATAACTTTATCTTTATGTTCATTAATTCTAAAACAGCTTGCTTTGTCAAATGTTTACCTTTTGGCTAGTGTTATGGCTACTTTTTGGTTTAATTTAGTAAACGCGTACAGCAGATTTCATGCATTACAGGGAATTGGTATATAAATAAAAAAAATTGGTATATATATAAAATCATGGCTCTCTTCATCGTGGATAGTGCATTTTCTTCAGCATTTACATTACTTAATGCTATATGAAGAACTCCACATGAGTTTAAGACACAAGATTTATCAGCAATTAGTTACAAGCCAATGAGCACCTTTTACAACTGGTGAGATATTGTAATGAGGCTGTACAAATCATACTATAAATAACAGAAATGCAGCACAGACAATACTACCTGAATGTTACCTCTCCTCTGGATGGAAGGAGAGAGGCAGCGAGAGAAGGGTTGAGAAAGAGTGAGGCAGAGAGATGTAGAGAAAGACTGAGGGAGAGAGAGAGAGAGAGAGAGAGAGAGAGAGAGAAAGCAACACAGAGCAAGCCCAAGGGAGAGCTTTTAGTCCATCATCTCTGCTTCAGCTCCACTCTCAGCTCCTCTCCAACTTTCCTCCAGAAACCCTTTATCCTTAGGCCCTTCAGCCTTGTTTTGACCAAGAATAGAATTTGACCACCAACCAAGCAAAACAGCTACATACTGGTATCATTCTACTATAAGAAAACAGAACTCCAGAAACTCATGCCTGGTACAACATTAATTTACTTTCCTGAATAAACACTGACTGTTTGTGGTAGGGCAGAGTTAAGTAGCTATTGTGATGTCACAGTCTTATCTCAGTGAGACCACGGATGTGCACAGCAGTGGAGGCTAATAAGAACAAGACTTCATAGATCAGCATTTGGCCTACACACTGTTAACTCACCTTCTTCATTTGGAAACATATTAGTACAACACACACACAAATGAAAAGAAGGGACGCAAGCCCTGCCTTCTATGTCAATCTGCTTAGATTATACAGCTAAAAATGTATTTAGAAATGACTGTGCACCAGATATTTCCATTCGCAGTTGAAGCCAGTGTACATGAAACCTGAATGACTGCAATCATTCTAAATTTGTATGAATTAAGCATTACAAATTAAGAAACACACACACACACACATATATATATACACACATGATAAGAGGCAAGTGGCTCTGTGCATACCTATACTTAAAACAATATTTCACTTGCAACTAAATCCAATGCTGTGTTCTTGGGAGAATGCATTTAGTGGATTACTAACTCAGCACTCCCAAATATCTAATGTGAATGCGCAGCACAAAATCTCAGATTGTGGCAAATGAGCATGCACTCAAATAATTAAAAAAACATTTTCAGTGCTAAATATATAATGTTAAGGTCGGAGGGGGTCTCTGATAATTGCTAGAATGATCCCTTGCTTCTTGCCTGGCTTATTTCATGATAGATCATTTATTTAGAAGATTGATCAGTTCCTACAAGTTGGAGTCAGATGGAGTCTGGGCACTTTGGTGCTTCTACAGATAGTACTCCTACCAACTATGCATTCAACACTGGGTCTCTTTATAATGATATGGAGAGGTGGTATATACAATGACACTCCAGCCTTATGATTTCACAGTAGCAGCACACAATATGCTAATTCATGTTGGTCTATTTTTTAGGTAATATCTCCAATCATTCCAGCACCTTACAGCAAATAACATATTGATAAATTAATACCATAATGAAACACTTTGCCTGAGGCAAAACACCTCTGTGCCTGCTGGGAAAAAAGTGGAGAGCGATTAAGACGCACTAAGGAGAGGGAGAGATGGAGGGCCAGACAGAGGAGAGAGAAAGAGAGAGAGCCCTTTATCTCTAAGGATGCAACCTATATTAAGATTTCCCCCTTCCTTCTTACCGCATAGCATTCCATGGCTGAACATCACTGTGAGATGCAAATGATCATTCACATCCATCACTTCTGAAATGGATCTTCTAAAAATATCAGCTGAAGACCACAGCAACAAAGACATCCACAGGCTTCGCCTCTACCAGTTCTCAGTGGAGAAGAGCCCTGCACTGGGAGACAGACCAAGACATCTATCAACCTCTGGTCACTTAAAATACATGGCCTGTAGTGATTAGAAGCAAGGCCTATTTATTGACACAGGGTGGTTCAAGAGCAAGCCAGGGGGGGGACTGGAGGCCATTTGGTCTCACACATGTCCCTACCCATCCCCACACACTTTAGTTGGAAATGTGTTAGGAGGTGTGGAGTGACATATGTGGAACGAAGCTGGGCAATGTATAGCATCAAAACAGATCACAGCAGTTCACATGAACAGCAAGCAGTCTTAAAAGGCTAGAAAAGAGAAAGTTCTGGAAGTGAAAACCTTAAGCACCAAGTGCACAGCACTAATGCTCTGAAAGAGGTTTAAAATTAAAAAGCCTACTGAATGGAACTGACACCTTGTCTTCATTATGTTGTTTACCATACAGACCAATGGGGGAAATTTCCATTAGTGTTTTTTTTTTAAGTTTTTTTTTTTTTTTTACACTTTCTATCGGCCAGCTCATATGAGGCAATTTTTAATATATAGGATAGTGAAGACTGGGGAAGATCATGGATCATGAATTACTTTCAGTCAGAATCATTCAGTTTGCTAACATTATTATCCATTTCCACCGGTCTCCCACTTTAAAAGCAACATACAATCTGCATGCTGTGGTTGACACTTCCATGGCAGCATGAACCCTTCCCTGCTATGAAACTCGTGCTCCTCTTTCGGAGGGTGGGGTGTGTGTGTGTGTGTTGGGGGGGGGGGTTGACACACTCACCCCATTTCCCCTCACTTTCCTCCCACAGGTCTTAGAGGAAAATCCCTTTAAGGGCTTTAGTGAAGGGAAAGACACAGATGTCCTGCAGCCTCTTTTATCTAGCAGCATGGCTTTCTTCCCACAACCTTTTCATAGCACCTTTGCTGTCACTCACACATGCATACACTTACACACAGAGGCAAGCACACACACTCACACATACACACACACACACACACACACAATTATCCTGGAGGAATTACACTTTATGCGCATGCAAGCATCAACATTTCAGGTGGTTTTAGACGACGCCCCTGAGTTACGCCCTGCGACCACACATGGGTTTGACGGGACTGCAATCAAAGCTGAATGCGGGACCCATTAACGGGCAACGAGGCTTTCATCAGCAACACATCAGCGGGCAAAGATAATGAATGCATGATTGCATGAATTGATTCATGAATGTGAACTCTTGCTGTGACACTGTCAGTTCAGGGAGTCTTACCACACAACCGAATAAACACGATGAATCATTTATAGCATCTTGATACAGTAGATTACAGGGTGTCATATGCATTTGGTCTGAAGAAATGTACTACTAATTAAGAACAGGAGATGTGATATTTGTTTCAATCCCACTGTCTGGATATAAAACATTGAGTGTCAGATTGTTCTCATGAGCAAAGACTTTGTGGCAGCAGAACTAACAGGTGTCCTTGCCTTCAGTTAACCTCATGTGAACACAAGGATATTGTGGAAATTGGCTCCACTGTGCCCTGGATCTAAAATACAGATCTAAATGTAAAGCACTAAACTGCAAGCTTCAATAAAATTGTTGTGTATGCATTTGTACTGGATGGAGGTGGTATAAGGACAACCTCTGCAGTGGGTGTGTGGCAAAATATATTTAGACTATTTAATTCTTTTGTTGAGGCAATTTCTCCTCCACCAGGAAGCCACAACCACAAATAAACAAAAAAATATCAGATCAAAGTAAAGTTTCCAAAGACATCACCTTCATTACCAAGTATGACGTGGAAGAAAACAGTAGGTAAAAATGGCAGGCCATCTTGCTACGTACAACAGGTGAGATTTATTTTTAAAAAATATAAAAAAATGCACAATGTATTCCACTCCTTAGGCTATCTGTTATAATGGATTCATGAATTGCTATTTCAATTCAATCAGAATGTCTCATACACTACACAAATCCAGCTTGGTGTCACAATAAATATATTTTTGGTTGAACAATAAAGTAAAATAAACATCCAACTACCCATGTTTCAGTTTATTTCAAAGTTGTGACAATTTTACTCAGGATTACTCAGATATTTACCATATTTTTTTATTTTTTATTTATTTTTTTACATTAGTCCTATGTAAAAGTTAGTGTATGTTAGTTTTGGTTAGTTTATGCATTTTTTTACATTTATGATGTTCATGGTATTGTTGTAATCTGCATATAATGTCTTTACAGACTCAAACACAAGCAACAAAGCCATGGAGATTTGTTCAACTTGAAAATTTTGATTTCTGGCATATTTGGACAAAATTCTTAGAAGCAAAACCCAATGTGGCATTTTTCACAACTATGTGATTGATCACTATGCTTTGCGTAAGAAATTCCAAGGGTTTTCTTTGTTCCCTTTCGCACTGAACTCTCCTCATTCACGCTGGTGAAATATTGAATTGCTCTCACCTGTGGAGCAGTCAAGTCCTTTCCCAGTTCTTGGCTTGTGCCTCTCCAGCGTATTTGATTTTCTTTATTTCTTTTTTTATTTTTGATCAACCATTTTGCTTTAGATGAGAACGTTTCTAATGAGAATGTGTTAGATAGGAATTTGTTTAGTTGGCTTATGTTTAAATGTTTAGTTTCTGTTATATCTTAATCCATGCTGTTGAGCATTATTTCTGTATCCATGAAGCTTCAATACAAAGAGTACATCTATCACAAGCGTCCTCTGTGTTTTATTCAAAATACAGTGGTGTTGCTCTAATCTATAGCCAATTCCTCATGAGCGGTTGGGCTTTGTGCAAAATGCAAATATGTTTAGGCCGAGTTTGAGCTAAACTTTACACACAAATGTCAAATGTTATTATTGATATATATTTGTCTCTACTGAAATTAGTTTAACATATTTTCTAATACACTGTGCGATAATTGATTGAGTAACATCACAGTCTGAATATTTCAAACAAAGGCACCTGTGGGACCTTCTCTACCCTTCACACTCTCCTGGCAACCGTATCCTCTGTATTGTCTTCCAGTAACCCAGAGCTCCTGAGTGACAACCTCCAGACACCAGTAACAAAGCAATTTGGGATGGGAGGGAGAATGCAGGGCTGGGGGAAGGAGGGTGTAATTGGTGCAAGGGCTCTCAGAGGTCTAAAGCCCATCGATGGGGATATTAGACCAGGGTGTCTCTGACTCACAGCCAGGCCTGCCGGTGATGGATTAGTCCTGGAACTAATGTGCCCGTCCACCTGTGAAATGAAAGCATCGCAAATGTCTGCCAGCCCTTCGCCCTGTTCCGGACGTCCTGCAGATATGACACACTGCAGCAGTGCTCACATGGACTGCATAGCACGTAAACATACACCTGGACAGGGAAACACGCACAAACACCCAGACACAGATAAATGCGCACATGAGAAGCATCCTGCATATACACACACATGTAAGAACAAGATTGTATCCACTGTTGATTCAAGGAGGCACAGTGATCAAAGCAACATAGACAATCAACACACTTGCCCAGGTCTATGATACTTAATGCTTGCTCACACCTACTGGCAATGTGTGCACAAGCACACAGCTCCAAATGTGTTGAAAGTTTTGGAAGTATCTCAATCACTATATTATTGAATTAACTTCATTAATACATTGCATTTTTTTTTACTACAACATAAAGCCTAAAAAGTTCGATTTTGCATGATAATTAACATACAGTTGATGCAGATGTGCCTATGCATAAGTACATTTCTGAGACCACCAATTTAATGGACAGTGAAAGAATTTATGAGATCTTCACTGTGATGTGCGAACAGCTAAGAATGAAAGAGTCCCAAATGCTGACCTGCTCAGGGTGACAGTACAGTGCAACACAGGTTAGGAGTATATCTACAAATCTCACAAATGTTCATTCACTGCAGTATTTTCAGACCTGCAGATGCCTGCCTGATCCAGCCTGGGGGATTACACTGAATTATGGCTCGACAAATTTATGGAAATGTCTGAGGTGCTTGAATCTCTAATTCAGACAGATGAGCCGTATGGTTTGCAGTTTTATGGGCAAGCTGTCAAAAAAGAAACAGAAAACACAGATGGTTGTTTTATCTTGGCTTACAAGACTTACAAATTATAACAGTTAGAATTTTGAGGGAATTTGTTCCAAGATGAGCCACGGAATTAATAAATAATGTTTGTTCATACATTAATAAAGGGGAATGCAAATGAGTGGGACTATGCTGAATGCAATCCAGCATGCGATCTGACCCATCAATATTTAACCATCATAAACATGTTTGCCACCATGAGGTGCTGTAGAACAAATTGGCATAAAACACCACTCCTACCATGAACATTATATACTTGAATGAATGTTGCGATTTCCAGAATCATCAAATAACGTTAAATAAGGTCTAGCAATACCTGCACTTTTGAATTAGTGCAAATGATTTTTGTTTGTGGCATGGCCAGGACAATGGGTTTCTTGATTCTTTCACATTTTTTATTTATTTTATTTATTTTATTCTCTTTGCCATATCAGGTTGGACTGGCTCTTTAGGAGTCTAGACTTATATATCTGAAAAACTGCTTTGTGAGAATGACTGGTGTTAAAAGCACTATGCTAATAACACTGAAATGAACTGAAGTGCATATGGCCTTGCAATTTCTCTCCTAATGTACATCTCATATGACAAACTGGGCTTTTACCTTGTCAGAGTTCTAAAACAGTATGAAAACAGTAAGAACTCCCAGGAAGGGGTTATTATACTTGGTTAGAACATTTCTAAAAAACAACCCATCAAGATGTCTAATTCTGTTAAATGTAAACAGTGTTAGAACATGATTTGATCTTTGTGTGATTTATAAACGTTTTAGGTTGCTTTTAGGGTCTTGTTCTGTATAATCTTAAAAACAGTACAATATCTCACTTTAAAACAAAAAATATGCATAAACTAATTATTAAGTGTATAATAAACAAAAACAAACTGGGAATTGGGTGTTGCTGCAGTGATCAGCTTCATGGCAGGGTTAGGATTTAATGATGAACTGCAAATGCAAGTATTGATACTTGTGTTGTTTGGGAAAAAAAATCACATTAATACAGGAAGAAGTCTTTTTTATGAATTGTTCTGTATTCTTTGCTCTTAATATGTGTGAGGTGGTTCTAACCCCATTGTGACAACTGCATTATCTCAGAGACAAGTACGGTCCATCCATAACAATTGTGACCCCTGCCCCACAACAAATGGATTGTAAACAATGATCTCAAATAAAGAACTGGATAGCTGATGCAATAGTAAATCATCTAATAAAGCCACCAGAAGTGGCTAATATGTTGGTATGCCAAATGCTAATATACGAGTATGTTGTTTCTTATAGGGAGGATGACACATAGTACTTTCGGTACTTTTTCGGCCTTTCGGTGAAAATTGACGTTATAAGGGATGAGGCTGAAAGGTCCACAGGTAGTCGTTTAATTTTATAGTATTTTAAGGATGCGATATGGCAGTATTGTTCATATAGAGACTTCAAAATTAGCAGCCATTCAGCTGCTATCTAGCCAGCATCTCTCATGGCTGTTTTAAACCTCTTCTAACTTTTTCGTCCTCCCCACTTGCACCTAGTTCACCTCCCATTTGTATTTAAGTTCAGCAGTTTGTCCTAGTCCTAGTCTGGTTGTTAATCTTCTGATCTTATGTCCTGTTTCTCACTCTTTTGCTGTTGGTTCCCTTCTGCTGATATTCCTGGTTCTTTGTCTGGTTTGTTCTAGTTTCTTAGTTTGTTTCTTGTGTCACGTAGTTCTCTTGTTCTGTGTCCTTCTGTTTCTCCTACCACTCTTTGTTTGTTATATCTCTCCTCTTCCCTTTTCATGTCATAGTCAATGCAAGATGGTTTCATGTTCTGTTTGTATTCTGTCTTAGATAGGTTCTGTCAGCTTCTTGTATGTCCTTTGTTTGATCTCCCATGCCTTGCTTAATGTATATTTCCCTTCTATGCCCCCATATTATCTTGATACTTTATCCTAGTTGTTTAGCTCAGTTTAGGTTCTGTTTCTGTGAGTGCCCTGTTCCTTTGTTAGTTTACCTGTATATTGTGTCATATTTTGTATCAAGTCAAGTGTTTTTTGTCATTCAGCCATATACAGGATAGTATACAGTGGGATGAAACAGGTGCTACATAAAACAGCTCATTGACCCAAGACTACTTAAAGTGCATGTGTGCAACATGTGCATCAATGCAGAGTACAATAAATATAATGACACTGACAACACAGTACAATAAATACAATAAATATGGGTGGAGAAGGGGCAGGAATGTAGACAGTCAATCCTTGTATTATGGTTAACAGCAGGTGGGAAATAATGCAGTGCTTCCAGATATGCAGCTGTGATTGTGTGGATGTGTAGTATCAGTCCAGTCACTGGTTATTGATCAGTCTGATGGCACGAAGAAGGAAACTGTTGCACTGTCTGGAAGTGCAAAGCTCGAATGCTTCTGTACCTTTTTCCAGACAGCAGTAGGATGAAGAGTGTGTGTGACGGGTGTGTGTGATCAGCCGCAACGCTGGTTGCTTTGCAGATGCAGCGTGTGGTATAAATGTCTATGATGGAGGGCAGAGAGGCTCCAAAGATCTTCTCAGCTGGTCCTCACTAGCCGTTGTAGACACTTGCAATCAGAAATGGTGCAGTTCCCAAACCAGGCAGTGATACCAGCTGCTCAGGGTACTCTCAATGGTCCCTCTTTAAAAGGATGTGAGTATGGGAGATGGGAGATGGACTTTCCTCAGTCTGCACAGAAAGTAAAGGCATTGTTGGGCCTTCTTTGTAACGGAGCTGGTGTTAAGAGACTAGGTGAGATCCGCTGCCGGGTGAACCCCAAGGAATTTGGCGCTCTTGACAGTCTCCACAGGGGATCCGTTGATGTTCAGTGGAGAGTGGTCACACTTTGTTCTCCTGACATCAACAACCATCTCTTTGGTCTTCTCCACGTTCAGAGACAGGATGTTGGTTCTACAACAGTCCGTTAGACTTTTCACCTCTTTTCTGTAAGCTGATTCATTATGTAGTACTCATGGAATGTCTATAAGGTCTTTCCTGTGGGTTGTCCTATGTGTGTGTGTGGCACAGGGAACATTCAGCCTCATGAAAAGAACAGCATTTTAATGTCACTCAGCAGCACGTAGGTCAGTGGGAACAAGTGCAGCGAATATGTGCTGCCATCCTTGTCTTGTTTCCAGCCCCGCCCTCCAAGCCATGCAATCTCAGTTGTCCAAAACAGCTGCTGTTTTTTCAGCACCATGAACAGCCACTGGAATAAAGGCTTGTGTTTGACTGTTCTGAGGTGACAGGGCACCTTCCCTCCACCACACTAGATAGGTCACATAGACACCACACTACCTAGCTCAAATAGAGCTTGCAGGGAGTTCATTAATACTGGATAGTAATGTGAGTATTAATACTAGCCAGTAGGAGGAGAAACAATACAGAAATGTAT
>JAOYMR010000004.1:16170000-16194383 GCA_025802075.1 Tenebrosternarchus preto | reverse complement strand
TATATATATAGCTTTAAACCATGGATATTGTCTTTTATACCCGTGTATGGGGGTTGTTCTATTGTTCTATAAAAGACCCTAACCCTAACCCAGAGCTAAACAGAGGAAGCATGTGTGTGTGAAGACCCTGCAGTTAGAGGCAAGTCTCTGACCAAAACAGAATGCAGAAATAGAAGAAATGAACCCCACTCTGTGCAATAACAAGCAGATCGATGCAATGGATGGGAAGATGAGACCGGGGAGAGTAAGTGGGGTGAGATGTCAGGCTGCTGAGGGCTTATTTGACCCTTTCCTATCTTTAGCCACCTCTCTTCTTCTACTTTATGGCATCTGTGGGACCCATTACATCAAAGACTCAGGTACCAGTCTTGCCTCCTGCTAACTCATTTAAGGAGATGTTATCACTCATCATCGATACAGTAAAGCACACCGAGACGGCAGAGAGAGAGAGAGACTGGAACCACCACCATGAGAACAGAAATGAGAGCTGCCAGCTTCCCATTCGCACGTCTCTCCATCACGAGGCAGTCAGCCCCGTGCTTTGTAAGGCACTTCTCCTCTTGTCCAGTGTTCACGGATCTGCCTCTCAGGCACTATCCATTGCTGTATTGATCTTTCTTCAGAAAGTTTTCTCTGCGTCTGTTTATGCTGTTCTTTCCATCATTCTATCATTCTGTTCCTTCTGCCATCCATGGCTTTCCTCTTTCCCCTCATGCTTTCTCTCTCTTTTCTGTCCAGCCAGAATCTTTGCCCTCCCCCATTCCCCCACTGGCACACTGCATTAATAATTGAGTGGGTGTGAAGATCTTCCTGCCGGAACATTCTCCTTCATTAATCCCAATATGTAGTGCGCTGTGGATCTGACAGGATTCATTTTGGTCGCAGATACGCTTTTGCTCTCTTCCATGTTAGACTACACTACACACCAGTCACGCAAGCACATGAATTCACCACACACACACACACACACACACAAATATTCCAGCTACAGTAGTGCTTAGTGCACCAATATGTATAACAAAAACAATATTGAGTACCTCTAGCATAGCTGTAACTTTTGTTTCACTAGATTTCTTTCCCAATCTGTACTTGAATCTAGCAGGCTGTGGTTCACAGCATTCACAGGTTGGAGAGTAGCCAAGTCTATTTAAACAGTGCAACAGGGTAGCCGCAGAGAAGTGATCAAAAGCAAACACTAACATGGGTAACAGGCTGTGCACACGATAGCATGCTGCAGCCATCCAGGGCAAAACTCCCCCATATGGTCACTGCACTCTCTGACTATTAGCTTCTGCTGTCAGAGGCATGACATCTGGCCATGGGTTCAACTATTTAAATCATGCACATACACAGGCACATACACAGACATATATGCAAATGCCATTTTTAGATATAAAATCCATAGAATAAAAGTTCTAAATTGGATCAGTTATTATAACATTTTCATTTCACCCAGCAGACAGCAGTGCTCTAGCTGACCCAGCTGACCTGAAGTGTCAGTAAAAGTGCAAAATCTACAATTTAATCAGGAAGACACTGCTATTCTTCATGGTCCCAATGGAAACTATCTACCCACCCACCTCTATACACACACACACACACACACACACACACACACACAGCCACATACCAAACAATGGACTTCTCTGCTTTGATGAGCATATTGCATATACAGGGCACTGAAGAAATATTGGCACCTACTGAATAGATGAACAAAAAAGGCTATGAAAAATTGCTTTTGCTGTTTATCAGCTTTGGCACAGTCCATGCCAGACATAAAAATGCTTCTGATGAAAATCTGATGGACATATATTTTTAAGACATAAACACAAGCCAAAAAATCTTAGTTTTCTATCAGTAAGCAGAAGATAGGACAAGAAAGAGACCTAAAGTTGTTGACATTCACAAATTAATAGCCACATATTAAAAAGAGCAAATCCCTAATCTACACTTACACTCATCTTCATGATTTTAAATACTTACCTGAACCACACAGGTAGCCGTATAGATTTCATTTAACATTAATGAACTTTGATTGGAACAAGGATATTTAGTGTGGCCATCACGGTGACCGTCCTCAAAACCTCCCTGTCTTTGCACGTATTCTACTGACGGCTCTCTACATGACGGCTTGCACAGAACCATAACATATAACAACTGTGAAGGTTTGGGACAAATACACATACCGTTACATCCCTAGGAGACATGCATACAGAACGAAGTATCTCCAGTCAAAATACCAATAAGTGCCTGTTCAGTAAATTAACAAGTTAACAAAAACGTACAAAAGTAAAATAAAAGATGAGCAAAAAGGGCTGTAAGAATATTTTGCTGGTAATTAGTTTGATGTTATGCTAAAGTATAAGACAAATGTAATACAGTGAAGTGAAATTATGCAGAAAAAAATTATATATTTGAAAATAATGGTACACCTGCTATCAATATTTTATGGCTAAAAAAACATACACTTTTTGATAATATTGAATAAAGTAGGAGAACACAAGAAGAGATCTGATATAATTTCTCCATACAAAAGTCTTTCAGATCTATCAGAGTCCTTGGTCCTCAGAGAGGAGGTATTAAGATGTAAACCATCAACAAGTTATAGCACAACACTATGTTACACTATAGAAATGGCACACATGAGCTAGAAAACATTTTTGTTTCTTGCCAATAAATGTTTTAGGTTTGCAGGAAACAATGACATCGAGTGGAGGACCTGAGCAGTGAGTTGGTAATGCAGGGTATGTGTGTTGAAACACATGGGCAGTAATATAGCTAATATTTGCAGAATATGTGCAGAGGTAAACCTAAAGTACAGACTAATAAATATGTTTGTATTTTGTTTGTACGTTTTGGTATCTTACTGTATGTTCACTGTTTAAATTTTACTACCTAATACATTGCAGACTGAACCAACTGAATGTCAAGGGGGACAATACAACACTACATAGATCAAACCTAAACAAACTGCACTACTGCCTGTTCCAAATTAATACAAATAAACACACTCTTTTGCATTTATAGTTGTTGTTTTTGCTTTTTTCCCCATTCTACTGAGCTCTAAACCGTGATGTCCAAACTGTGCTATGAACCAGATCATGACTTCTGTGTACCATTACACCCCTAATAGCTACTATAAACTGAGCAGAGACAGTAAACTCAGCTACGATTTGTGCACCAGTCCCTTACCAGGATGTGAGCAGCTCTGTAAAAATGGGCCTGTAGTGGCAGGTCACTATGCTGCAGTCGTTCTTAGATGTAAGGTGAGGTTAATGGGCAAAGCAGAAAACAAAGCCTATGAACCTTCATCTAGCCCAAACACAAGTAAGTAATACATATGAGCTCCATTACCAAGAAAAGCAGACCTGCTGTGTGTGTGTTCATGCTGTTTAAGCAGATTGTCTCTTCCTTTGTAAAATAATACAATAATAAATATGCAGATATTTATTGCTAGCTGCATTCAAATGTGCACCTACTCTCGGTAATTCCCAGTCGAAAGGCAGTGACTTTTGTGAGGTTCTTTATTGTTGTTTTAGCCTTCCTCTTTGAGTGTTTGTGTGTGTGTGTGTGTGTGTGTGTGTCCAAACTGGGGTTTGCTGCCAAGGCACTAGCTAAGACTGCAAATAGGAACATTAGAAAAGCAACATGTGAAAATGGAGTTAAACGATAGATAAATTACATATCCGTAATAGATTAGGATCAATATCAGTATCAATACCAATGTCAATATCTCCTTTTGAAAGCACTGAAATATGTTTTTCCTTCTATAGGGCAGAGCAAAATTCCGTTCACGCATGCAGATGCAGGTGAGCATGAGAAGCAGCACTGCTTGTCAAAAGCATGAGGGAATGAAAAAGTAATTTTCAAATGTGCTTGGAGAGCAAATGTTGGATATCTGGACCGGAACATGTGGACTGGGCCCTGCTTGACAGGCCATTATGGTAATCAGTGCTACTTCAGGAGATATCAGGAAGCTAAATACATCCTATTCATTTTCTAAGCTTGCAACCAGATCACACTATTGAAAAAAGCCTATATGTCATGCATCATTATGGAAATATTGGATTATTATTCCTATTAGGTGGCGTATAAGACTTGGTGATTCTACATACTCCCTCCTTTTTTTCCCTTTCCAATTAGGTAGGAGATAAGACAGACATGTTCCTTTTCTGAGCTGTTAACTACAAAACACAAAATCATGCCATGATCCTCTGAGCATAAACCCAGGAGGAGACCTGAGACCAAACTAGGCTCATCTCCCATCAAGACAATGAATACACCAACACTGGGAGCAGCAGCTTTGTCACATGCCTGCACTAATGCCCAAAGGCTGACAGCAGTGCTAATCTTTAGAGGCACAATCTGACTCGCCTCAGCCTCCTTGTGCTGTGAGTGAGAACAACGCATTGTGAATAAATGTCTCATTGAATGATCCCCCTTTAAGCCTCAGGGAAGACCCAACCCCCACCTCCACCCTCCGATCTTACTCTAATGCTCATACTGTAGAATATAATACATCTATATTGTTTTAGAAATGTTAACCAAAGTTTATTTGTATGTGATCAGTTAGAGGTTGTCCCCTTAATGTTAGCATCACATTTTTAACCAGAACCATCATACATGGACATAGTAAAAAATACACAGGTTGTCTTGTTTTGGTGAATTTGAAAATAAAAACATTCCAGCCTGTGTTAAACCAAATGGCAGCCACAGATACTATGCATTTCTATTACAATATTTGCCTTATAGCATTTAAAAAAGAGAAGTGATCATACTCCTACTTAAGCATTTGCCATTCACAGCTGAGGGCACTCTGAAAGACTTATCTGTACAATATATTTTAGGTAAGGGAACATTATGAACCACTGATTTGGCTAATGTCTATGCCTGAGAGTTTGTGACATTTTTATGAATGTAGGAACCATACTGGTCTTGTGGCAAAGTCATATTAGGTGGGAACTTTAAGAAAGTTATGGGACTCTATATGAATCTCAGCTTTAAGGAAGTTATGGGACTCTATATGAATCTCAGCTTTCTTGGCCAAGTGACTGTTCTGTTCTTACACAAATATGTGGTGAGTTTGGTCTGATAAAATAAAATATCTTTTATCTCAGGCAAAGCAGCAGGAAGAAATATATTTTATCTCAGAAAATGCAGCAATTTATAGAAGCAATTATGGATAAAAACAAGAAAATTCTGAATTAGAATATCAGAGAGGGCTCACCTATTTTAAAACATGTTCAATGAGACAATAAACTGCTAATAGTCCCAATGGGTTCAGTGTGGAGTTTTATAAAAAAAGAGTTTTATAAAAAAGAAAAGATGCATTTAATATAATCTAATAGGATCATTTAAAAAGATCAAAAAGGACAAAATCCAGAAAAAGGACAAAAATCCAGATCAAGATTCCTATAGACTTATCAAACTAATGCCTGGTGATGGCTAAATTTTGGCATAAGTTCTAACTCGCTGACTTGAAGGTATTCTGTCAAGACCAAACTAGATTTATCAAGGGGGACATTCTTCCTTCAACGTTAGATGCATCCTTCAGTATCATTCAACATACTCAAACCATGAAAGCAGATATTATTTTACTTTGGTTAAATGCAGAAAAAGTGCTTGATTTGGTGGAATGGGGAAACGTTTAATCAGTGCAGTCATTTTGGGTTTGGGAAACTAACTTAAATGGAAATTAAATAGATCCAAATACTGTTTAAAAACGCCATGGCTTACGTTATTACTGATGGCCAGTGTTCAGACCCGATTAGCATTGGTACTGGCACCTCTAAATGTATGTATCATTATTGAACCTTTAGCTGAAGCAGTTAGACGTGACCCTGATACTTGTGTTTCTGTCCAGTGTATCTAACCATTGTTTATCACTTTATGGTGATGACAATGTTATTAATCAAAGTCCTACCGTTACTTTGACTGTCAAACTAATTGCATATTTCACGGCATTTTCAGGATATAAGATGAACTTTTCCAAATTTGTACTGATGGCCACTAGAGTGGAGCAGAGCAATCCAGTAAAATCACTACCATTTACTTGGTGCTTCACTGGGTTATATCTTGGTATATGGACATCACTTTGTCTAGACAGCTTGTTTAAATTTAATATCCCTCCACTCATGCTAAAAATTGAACTGATTTGCGGTGCTGGACATGTCTTTCCTTATTCTTATTAGACAGAATGAGCATAGATAAAATAAACATTTTTTTGTTTGTTTTCCTAGAATTTTATATATTTTGTAAATTATCACTGTACCTCTCTCAAAAAGACACCACACAGCTTAATTCTATTATTCATGACCTCATATGGACTGGAAGGAAGCCTAGATTCAAAGGGGAGATTGCGGCTCTCAGTGGGATCAGAAGGATTAGTCTCCTAATGTGCAGCTGTAAAAGTGGGCAGTTCACTTAAACTTCATCAAACAATGGTTCAGCAAAGTTGGAGAATGTCTGTAGTTAGATATAGGGATCATATGCATGCAGTCCTGTGCCCCTCACCTGCCTGTTATCTCTGGAAAGGTAACACTGGCGGAGTTACACTGGGGAACATAAACTATTATTCATTTCTTTATCTGTCAGAAAAAGATGCCATAAAATGATAGGCTTGAGGACATTTTGCCTCAGTCCATGGGAATCCAGAATTTCTTGCTCATATCAGTTGGGGTTCAAACTATGGCAATGCGAGGGAAGCTTATCCATAGATATCAACTCATATCTTTAGACGAATTTAACAAAATAAATATCCTCAACAGGTTTTTTCCCCCAGTTCTTCCAAATAAGGATAATAGCTTTAATAAAATGTTCAAGCTCTGTCTTCAAACTTAACATTTCATTTCTGAGTCTTTAATAAATTAAACATGGGGAAAACCAACTAAAAACTAGATCCAGAAGAACTGAATGGGAAATGGGTCTTAATATGGTGACTTCTGATGACAAGTAGGAAAATATTCTAGGATGTATTCACCTTTATCTTAGTTCAGATCAGTTTTCAGAGGCAGATCAAGACTGTTCATGGGCTGTTCATCACCCTTGAAAAAGCTGGACCCATGTAGGTCTGAGCTATGCTTAAATGTCAAACAAGTGCACATTCTAGCATGCATGTGGACTTGTCTACATGTTAGTAGATTTGGGGAATGGATCCGTTTGGAAATTAGGCACTTAACATGTTATTTGTGCCACTTAACCTGTTATTTAGTGGAGTCACTTCTGATCAAGATTCATGATAAGGGGTTTCCTTACTGCTGAGAAAGTAAGTACATTGGACTTTTATCTACACAACCTACTATGAGTGATGTGTAAACAATATAATCATTTTTGTCCCCTCAAGAGATTTGTCTATATAGAGGACAAAATTAAGACATTTTATCAAGTGTGTTCTTAGATTACTATAAAGCTACTATCAACATGCTACGATATTAAAATGAAATAACTGTTAATGAGTGGGACTGTCTCATTACACTGTCCTGCTATCCTGGGTATTAATGTTGATAAATAGATCGCAGCTATTATTACTGTTGTTGTCAGTACAACAGTATTGTCATACTGTGTATATATAGTGTTTTTTAATCAACCTGTCCCATCAAGCTGGACATGCCCTGCTAAGGCATTATAGTACAGTCTTCCTAATGCTGCCATGTCACCCTGTAACAGAGGAATCTCAGCTGCAGCCATTCATTCCCATCACCAGCTGCTCCTTTCTGCCCCAGTCTTACACAAACAACACAGAGAAAACAAAAACATCCATCTGTCACACACACACACACACACACACACACATCTGTATGCACTCATGCACGCACACACAAAGAGAAATAAAATATAAAAAAGAATAATAACAGAAAATCCATCACTTTTTGTGAGTGGTCTCAGAGGAGACCTGTAGATTTGAAGCGATGCTGTAGCCAAATGGAAAACTGAAAAGCTGTAAGATTAAGCCTCGTTAATGAGAAGACACACTGATCTAAAAGAAACGTGGAAGCGCATAGCAAAATTGCATTTCCAAGAAAAAAGAGGTTATGGGATGAGGCTGCCATTTTGTCTGTAAGAAACCTCATTATTATGCATCAAAGCTAAACTTACTGCAGACAATTTTTGTTTCATTTATTTAACTGTACAGAGCAAATTTTGTGAGATACTATCACATAACAGTTTTTTTTCATGATTTCTCACACATCATTCTTGCACAGTGATCATCCAAACAATATAAAGCTTTTGTTTGTTTTGTTTTCCTTTTTGACAGGTTGAACATAATGCTCGCTGTTATGTCTGAACAATATGTTTCTCATTTTAACTGGCTGAAATGATAACCAAAGAGCAAATGGGGTAAGTCTATGTATTTGTAGGGTAGTACTATACTAGACTTTTTAAACTGAATGTTCAACTGTGATGCATCAGTGTCACGTTCAGACACCGCTGAGACAAGGAACAAACGAAGCAGGGCTCACGTGCGTAAATGAAGCAAACCGTTTTAATTTCGGTTTCGAGGTACGAACTCAACAGTCCCGCAGTCTGTTGAGTTTCACTTGGACAAAGACCGACAATACTGTGCGACACATACAAGCTTTTAAACGTTCACCCTGACGAGACACAGGTGCAACACATTACAATCAAGCTCAACACGTACAACACATTACACAACAAGCTCAATCACACGCCACACCCACAACACTCGAACGTACACATGAGTTCATCCACACGACACGACAACCGAACACACCTCCACACAGACACCCCCACACAGACACGAGACGGGGGAGGCAGCCAGGGCGGCCACCGTGACAATCAGTAAATCTAGTTAACTGTTCTCAATATTTGGTTGGACACAGGACTATTGAGGACCTAGAAAATTTAGTTTAAGATATAGGCTATAATAATTACGGTAATAATTAAATTGAGCAACCAAGATAGTATGTGATGAATCATTTATAAGCCAAAACTTATGCAAATTCATACTAGCCTTAATTGACGTAATTGTCAGTTTCTTATATCAGACATTGTTCAGTTGCCAGTGTTAATGTAATCGTCACAGTCAGTGAACATGCAAAAAGAAGGAAGCAAACATGAGTCTCCAAATGAAGAGTTTAATGAAACGAAAATGAACATAAGTGTGCACAAAAAAAGAACTAAAAAAAGCCAACATAATGTTAATGACTAACAAAAAGCCATATAAACACTTATGAAAGAACATAATAACAAAATGATGCATATGTGGCGTGGTGAGTGAGACAGAAACATCAGAGAAGCACAATATAAACAAACGTCCAAGTGGACACCACCTATGCCAGATAGAGACTGGAGAGGCTACTGTCACAATCACCTGTAACTGTTCTTGTTAATGTACATAAATGTTAATGTAATCCTTGACAAAGTGCAAAAATAAGCTAAAATAATAGAAAAGGCATGGTAACTCAGTTCAGTGAATCTAATGTTTTATTTTCACCTCTGTTACAGACTGCACATAATCACTTGCACTCAGATATACACTTTGTCAGAAGTGTGATGACACCCCTCATAATTATAGAGTTCAGGTGTTTTATTGCTAGCAGATGTATAAAGGCAAGCACACAACCATGCAGTCTTCATAGACGAATGGTAGATAGTACTGAAGAAGTCGAATGAGTCAAACTGAAGAGTTCAGTAACTTTAAACTTAGCAGGGTCATAGGATACCACCTCTGCCACAAGTCAGCTCTGAAAGTTCTGTCCTTCTAGATTTGCCCAGGGCAACTTTAGGTGCTATTATTGTGAAATTAAAGTGTCTAGGAGCAACACCTCAGACACGAAGTAGTAGGCCACGCTTACAGAGCGAGGCTGCTGAGCACTGAAGCAGGCAGCATGTGAAAAACCTCTATTGCATCACTCGCTACAGTGTTCCAAACTACCTTTGGAATAAGGAAGATAGACACAACAAGAGCTGCATCGGGAACTTCTTGAAATGAGTTTTCATGGCCGAACAGTTACACACAAACCTAAGATCACTGTGCACAATTCTAAGTGTCAGCTGGATTTGTGTAAAGCATGTCAGTGCTGGATTCTGGAGCAGTGGAAACATATTCTCTTGAGTAATAATTCATGCTTCATTATCTGGCGGTCTGATTGTCATATTTGGCTTTATCAGAGAGCAGGAGAACATTACAGAATGCATAGTAAGTTTGAAAGTTTGTTGGTGGAGGGATGGTGGTCTAGGGTTGTTATTCAGGGATCAGTTTACATCCCTTAGTTACTCTGAAGGGAACTACAGCATGCAAAGACAATACTATAGCATTTAAAACAATCATATACTTACAACATTGTTGCACAGTTTTGGGGAGAATCCTTTTGTGTTCCAGAAGAACAAAATGTGCATAAAGCCTTGTGTATAAAGATATGATTTGATGAGTTTGATGTGGAGGAACTCCATTGGTTTGCACAAAGGTCAAACCTTAGCCCTACTGGATGCATTTGGAACTAAATCGAATGTTAATTATGAGCCAGACCTTCTCATCAATGTCGGTGCCTGATCTCATCAAATACTGGTCTTTTTACAGAATGGGCAGATTTCCACAGATATGCTCCAAAATCTTGTGGAAAGCTTTTCCAGAACAGTGGAGACTTGCATCAGACTCAGCCTCTTAAAAATTCCTTTAAAGCATAATGGATGTAAATTTAAAACAATTTGATGCACATATTCACCTCAGAAAAGAACAAAATATTCACAGATTCATGTATTTTTATCTTTTTTATATTGCCATACATTGAGCCTCTGTCTTTGACTCATTTAAAACGAGCATCACCTGGGGCAGGACACATGATGTAAAATAATGTGTGTAATGATATTTGCGCTTACAGCTAAAGCAGTGATGCGGAATGCCAATGCCGAGCTTCGGGAACAGTGATGCGTTTTATTTGAGCCGACGATGACCACACGAACCGTGACAGTGAGCATAGAAAAACAACATACACACACACTAGACAAGAGGCAGGTGAAACAGATAACAATGACATGATGCTCATTTAAACAACACACGCCTACGACACACACACACACACACACACACACACACACACACACACACACAGGACAAAGGAGGAGTTGAGTGTGGCCACCATGACGATGTGTGAATGTTAATCATCTAGATAAATGCTCTTGACTTAATACGCTTCATTAAGAAATTAAACATTAAAAAATGCATTATTAATGAAGAAGAGCTTCCCTGACCTAAAACAACATATATTAATACCTACTTTTTACTAGACCATCTTTTCACTGGATATCAATGTGCTATTTTTTAAAAAATCAGTATGTAATGTGGATCAAATTAGGTAAACCTTGCACTGACTAACCTGCTAGCTAGGTACTATACAATGTACAGATTGTCACACATTCCAGGGCTCTTGCCACTAGTCTTCAGTGCTACAACCACCAGAATTCCATGCACAGACCTGAGGACATCATTTCCAATCATCACCAATTAACATTGCTCTTCATCACTGAACTATTAAATGCACCTGATTGTTACTCTCTGACTGTTTAACCATGCTTGTTCGTATTTGCCAAATTTCCCTTGTGCATACTAAGCACTATTTTCTAGTTAGTCTGTTCTCTTATCTTATCTTGACCTCATTTTGATATTTTGTTTCAGTCTCTGTCTTTGCCCTTTTGGATTTGCCAGCCTGATTTTTGCTTTTCTAGTTATTGACTTGGAAGTTTAGTTTTCCCTTTGGACCTCGGTCTGGTTTGGTTATCCAATCATTTTGTTCTTAGTTTTTATTACTAAGAGATTGGAACTTCCTGTTAATAATAAATTTACCCATAATTGTATCCACAAGCATCTGACCTGTTCTGTGCTGTTACAGAATATTTCAGCAGTAATGAAGATGGCAGATCCAAAGCTATTGATGAAAGACATATCTAGCCAGGGTCAATTACGTGGGCAGTTGTTGGATTTAACCGCTTGGTCAATACTATTGCTAAACATCAGGTTGAACAACAAACACAGATGGCTGAGTTCAGAAAAAGCATAAGAGTGCTCACCTCTCAGTTATAAGCCATAACCCTGACTTCCCATCATCATATTCTTCTGACACCTACTTTTTCTCTTGTTGTTAACTATCCAACTTTTTCCTGTGAGTAAGCCAGATCAATATGATGACTCACCTGACAGATATCATGGATTTCTGTAACAAAGTGCTGTACATTTTAATAGCAGCACTCACAGTTCAGACCAAGCCAAGATAGAATTTTTACCTCTCGACTTATGGACAAAACCCTTTACTTGGTTACTGAAACATGGAACACTTTACAGATGTGTACTTATAAGGAATTTTTTAGAGCAAATTGGTGTTTGATCATTTCTGTGAAGGTAAGGCCTGTTGAGAGTCTCTGTCAATCACAGCTTTAATTGACTCAGGAGCAAGACTTCATACACACCCAAGTGATTAAAGAACTGGATATCACTGTGGAGCTCATTCAACATTCTCTCCATACTCTGGATGAGACTCCAGTGGGGACTGGCTAAGTAAACCTTAGTACTAAGTCCATCAGACTCATTACTAGTGCCCTTAAAGAACCCTTAAGCAGGGTTTTATTCAACCATCTACTATCTACTTCCCCTGTATTGTGTGGTTTCTTTTTTGGAATAAAGAATGACAGAGATATTTGCCCATGTATTGATTACAGTAATTCCAACCAAATCACCAAGAAATACACTTACCCTCTACTACCAATTCCTGTAGTAGTAGAGCAGTTAAAGGACACCAAGCACTTCACTAAACTTGATCACAGAAGCGATAATTTAGTCCACATTAAAGAGGGTGATGAGCAAAAAACGTCTTTCGTTAGCAGAGGTCGCTCTGAGTACCTCGCTATGTCTTACAACCTTGGTATAGCTACAGCAGTGTTTCAAGCTTCTATCAGTGATGTCCTTCATGATTTCATGGGACATTGTCATTGCCTATATGGACATTCTTATTTATTCCCCCCAATTGTACATCTCACATGCAGTATATCTGCTCTACGCTGAAACAACTTGTTAACCAACAATTATTTGTAAAAGTTCAAGTTTCACCTCAAATCTATAACTTTCCTGGATATGTCATTAGTCAAGGTGGGGTTACTATACATGATTGCAAAATAGAAGTTATATTTAACTGGCCTGTTCCCACATCTGTCAAGAAACTTGAGTTTTCTGGGTTGTGTGAATTTCTATAGGTGATTTATCAGAGATTTTAGCAGTATCGACATCCCTTCTAAAATGATCTGAGACCAAACTTCACTGGAATCCTGAAGCAGAACTAGCTGTTAACAGACTTAAAAAAGCCTTTACCTCTGCTGCAGTTCTTAAGCATACCAATTCTTCAGTTCCATTTTATTGAGGTAGATGCCTCCAACGTCGGAGTAGGAGCAGTGCTGTTGCAAAGAGTAGAGAACTCAAAGTTACATCTAGTGGCCTCCCTCTCCCACAAGCTCTCAGTCAAACGCAATTATGGCATAGGCAAGCATGAACTCTTGGCCATAAAACTTGCATCAAAGGAGTGTAGAGCAGCGGAGGCACTGGTTAGATGGGGCTAACCATCCCTTTTTGGTAGTTACAGATCATAAGAACCTGGAGTATATATACGCTCAGCTAAAAGCATTAATCTCCTTCAAGCACGTTGGTCCCTCTTCACGGTTTCACTTTGAGATTGCTTTACTGCCCAGGATCCCATAACAACAAAGCCAACACACTGTACCGTATTGCCCAGAAGGAGGTTGAGGAGGATGCTAGTGAGCAGGAAACTATTCTCCCAGCAGGTAGCATTGATTAGGTAGGAAATTGAGCAATAAATTGAGCAAGAAATAGAGCAGTTACTTACCAAAATGGAAATACCAGCAGATTGTCCAGAAGGTAAGCTTTTCGTAGTGCTAACCTGCAGAGATTGGCTGCTGACCTGCGCACATTTATCTCTCACTACAGACCATTCAGGTGAGACATGCGCTCATCAGCTCCTGATCAACCATTACTGGTGGGAATCTCTCATGAAGACCCAAGACGCTTCTAGCAGGAAAACTCATGCCGCTTCCTATTGCAGAATGACCCTGGTCACACATAACACTGGATTTCATCACCAATCTCCCTTGCTTCCTCAGGCACACAACTATTTTAACAGTAATTGTTTCTCATGCAGAATGAGATTCATCCCTTTGCTGAGCCTCCTTACCACTTTCCAGACAATAGAAACTCTATTTAGTCACATATTCTGTGATTTTCCAGAGAAGACCTTGTCAGGCAGAGGTCCACAATTTGCATACTAGTATGATCACCCTTTTTCTAACACCTCACGGTGGGGGTGAATTTAACCTTCGTATACCATCCTCAGCCCAGCTCAAACGTATGAAACAGGAATCGAACAAATTCCTTCAATGTTTCTGTCATTACAACCCCTCAGATCGGTTCAGGTTTTATCATGGGCAGTGAATCCACAAAATCTCTATGAAGTTCTACTACAGGCACTAGCTGTGAGAGAGTATTGGAGGAGACGCATCAGTGTTTCAATGTATAGAGCAGGGATTGAGATGCCATAAGGAAACTCAGCTCCAGATACATCAGTACCTTCCAGATTCTCAAGCACGTTTATGACATTAATTATCAGTTGGACGTGCCCTTGTATTATCAAATCAAGAATATTCATTCCATGTCTCTTTACTGAAACGTATGATTTCAAGCACCAATAAATTTTTCCCAATAATGTGCCACCAACTACCAAATGCCATGGAATGCCTATCTATAACCTCAAGCCATTCCTGAGTGCTTCCTGGACAGATCAGTTCCTTTTCCTAGTAGTTGCCTTCGTAAATGAAAAACAGATTTGTAATCTGGATGTGGGGTTTCTCCTTCCTGTGATCTTCCCCGCAACGTCTTCTGCCAACTTGGCTGGTGGTTGTTGTAGGCACCAGTGGTCCTCGGCCATCGTGGAGTCTTGAAGGGGCAGGAATAGTGTTCCTACCCGTCATAACTGTTTTTACAACTCCCAGTATTCCATAGACAGACCTGAGGATGTCACTTTCAATCATAATGAATTAACATGCTCTTTATTAAATGAACTCTTTATCAAATAGATCATGTTGTCTATTTAACCCTGATTGTCCATTTTTTTTTTTTTTTGTTTTAATGAAATATTGCCCCATGTCTCTTGTGCATACCAAGCATTATTTCCTGGTTAGTCTCTTCTCTTTTCCTGACCTTGTTTTGGTATCTAATATTTCATTCAGACTTTGGCTTTGCCTTTTTGGACTTATCAGCCTGATTTGTACTTTTCAGGTTATAAACTTGTTTTTTTATAAGACTGTTTTTTTCAGTTTTCACTGTTATGATTTCCCACTGGTTTGGCTAGTAATTTTTGCTCTTACCTTTGTCTGTTTTTGACTGAGAGTTTGGAACATTCTGTTAATAATAAATTTCCCATATTTTTAACTATTTTGATCATTCAGCACCATAGCACAGACAATAACAGAGAAGTGCATAACACAATGTGGAATAAATAAACAAATAAAAGGATGTTGACTAAATGAGAACATAAACGTATTATGGGTAGTCTGTATGTATGCAATGTTGCTAAGATCATCATAGAACATACTGGGTTAAAATTGATCAGCACAGAACACACAGGGTTAAAATTGATCAGCACAGAACACACAGGGTTAAAATTGATCAGCACAGAACATTCAGGGTTAAAATTGATCAGACTAAATATTGCTAAAAGAGCAGAACACTCATATATCTTAATTACAACCAGGAGATGACTGAAGTCATACCTAAACATATTTGAAAATAAAAACTGTCATCAGGCAGTTAACAACAAAGAAAAAAATAGACTGACATGTATGGCAGAGCAAATATGTGTTTTATAGATGCAATTTGATATTCAAATAATAAATAAATAAATACAGGTACAAATGGGTTGGATTTATATGTGCAAAATGATGTTTGTAAAATAAAGTTTGTGTCTTTTCTTTATATTTTTGTTTTTGTCAACTAATTTTCAAATCACTACAGAAAAAAAACTCATTTATTTGTGGAATTTATTGTAGACTGCATGTGCTTTTTGTGTTTTTTTTTTTTTTTTTTTGGTCTACTTTTATTTGTGAAAATACTATGACTGAGGCTATATTTATAAATACTATGACTGAGGCTATATTTATAAATACTAAGACAGGATATAAACAGGATATAAACATATAAACATTTTACATATGGTTTATCTGTATTTTTGATTATTCCAACAAAAATAAAACATCAAAATGTAAGCATAATCATGTCAGTTTTGTGGAGCTGGACCACGACACTTCATCCACATCACAACTGCAGTTTTCTGAAATAGCAGGAAAAGAAGCACCTACAGTAGTGAATCCATCATGAACGTGAATCTGCAGTGACAACTTCAGAGGATCCATACTGTCACGTTGCAGTGCGGAGTTACTGCAGGAACGGGCAGGAGGCCCAACACAGTTGTTTTTAACGTGTTTCACAAATACGAGCACAAAGTCTTGGACAACGAACTCACATAATGTCAGACAAAGACCGACAAAGATGTGGCGACATGCATACGCTTAAATACGCACACCCTTACGAGACACAGGTGAAACGAGCAACGATAGGAGACGAACAGATGAGCGTCCAGTCCCACAATACCCACAGCACACGAACACACCTCCACACCGACACACCCACACAAACATACAGGACTTGGGGAAGAGGCAGGGGCGGCCGCCGTCACACATACATTGTGTCATGAACACTTGTTTGATGATGTCTGGGATCAGTTATTTGTATATTTTTTATGAAAGAATAGTAAATGATACTATTTTAACTTAAATAATAAGTAATTAAGCAGTTGCATTGTGTATCCAAATAAGAAACATTAATTTATTATGATTTCTTTGTGAATTAACCGTCAGTAATAGACACCCACAACTACTGTGCACAAATTAATGAATTCAGTACTTGAATTCAATACTTTTTGCAATATATAAATACCTGTAAAATATGTATAAGGTTTAGATAATGTGTTTAAGCATTTTAGAATAAGCCTTTTAGATTAAACTGAGAAAAAAAATATAGGTGGAGACATAGACTATGACATTTTATACACAGGATCAAGATATGAGCGGTAACGTTTTATTAACACATAAGAACACTAAAACAGGCACAAATGGAAAAAAAACAAATATAAATATGTAGTTCAACAAAGAGGCTGTAGCAGGCTACAGTGCAAAGTGCTGGAGACTGGCATTTATGGGATTTAAATTGGGAGAAGGAGAAATTAGGAAAAGATTAATGAAACACTAATAATTTCATGATTGACGTGGGCTTGTATGTGTGTGTGTGTGTGTGTGTGTGTCTGTGTGTCTGTGTGTGATAAACACAAGTAGTGACAAACCAACCACGGAACATAGTAGATGCAGAAAACAACAGTGTTAATAGACAATAATGTTAATAGATAGTTGTTAATAGATAACAATGTTAATAGATAACAGTGTTAATAGATAACAGTGTAAATAGATAACAGTGTTAATAGATAACAGTGTTAATATGCAGCAGTGTTAATAGATAACAGTGTTAATAGATAACAGTGTTAATAGATAACAGTGTTAATAGGTAACAGTGTTAATAGATAACAGTGTTAATAGGTAACAGTGTTAATAGATAACAGTGTTAATAGATAACAGTGTTAATAGGCAGCTCTACGTGATGGAAACATCCAAAGGAAGGAATATGAAAAGTTGTAGAGAGTGAATAGAAGACAAGCAGAGAATGTGGATGTTTAAAACCAAGGTTTTCCAAGTAGCCATAGGGCGCATGTTGGTGTGACCCCTAAGATGGAACAGTGACTCCAACAGATCCTAAGAATGACAACATCAGAAGAGCTGATGCCTCAGTGTGAAGAAAAAATATACCCCTGTCACAGGATCCAATCTTAGTCTGCTGTTAGCAGTTTTGCCTTTGACCCCTGCCTTTAGTAGAAGTATAGTTTTGAAAATCTCTACCGATCAGAGTCTCTGTTTAGAGTCAGTTTTAATGGCAAATAGGAGGTGGCTGGTTTTAGCTCCAGGGTAGTGGAGAAGAGGGTTAGGATGCTAATTCTCAAGCTTGTAGTTCCCCAAAGGGACAACATTCATAAAATGTGTCATAGCAAGGAGCACAGAGCATCAATGAGGCCAAGGATAACTGTTTACCATGACCAGACGGGGCAAACAAGGTCTTGTCAAAAAAACGAGAGGGTGGGAGAGTGTGAAATGGGTCTAAACACACACACACATACACACACATACACACACACACACACAAACACACACACACACATACACACACAAACACACACACAAAAAATAGGAAAGGTTTTAAGGGCTCACAGTTTAAACACTAAAATATTCCAAATGTTCTATATAAACTCTTTCACTGTCATCTCCCCAAGACAAATGAAAAACACAGCTTCCATCACCGTGCATGACCACACACACACACACACACGCAAACACTAACCCTCCACTCACTCACTATCTCTCCACTCACTCAATCAGTTTAGGTCTCCTGTGAAGCACAGTGTGGCACTTTGGGTTAATACCAAAGAAACATGTAAACATACATGTAATTCAGGTGTTCCATCTAATTACTATAATTACACTGCTGGGGGGTCAGTTATGCCACAGAAACAGAGCGAGACACAGTCATAATTACGCTTAGGAGAAGGAGTGTTCTGTCCCAGTAACAATTGATTACCTGCCTTCATTAGTGGACAGGCCTACTTACAGGTTGGTGCTGTGTAATTGATAAGGTCACCAGACTCAGAGACAGAGAAGCCCAATTAAAAAGAAAGAAAGGAGAAAAGGGCCTGCTGCTGTATGCTGCAGGTGCCACAGAAAGATAGTACTTCAAAACTGAATTTGGGGAAATTCAATTTTACTAGCAAGTTATCATAGTCTCTCAGATGCACACTCTCATCTGACATGAGAATGTGATGCATGAAAGCGTCTTTGGAAAACACGTTCAGTGGTTAGCGCTGCCTGAGCCAGCCTGAGTGGTGAATGCACACTACTGGTGTACAACAGGGGCACATGATCCTGTAAAATGCCATGCCTGTCTGCACTAGTGCCCCTCCTGCTTGCTCGTGTTGACATAACCGATCGATCTCACCCTCACCGTCACCCTCATTATCTCAGCCATCTCGTATCAACCATAGTATCGTAGTATTACAAGCTGACCGTTGTCATCTTATTAGATACATTACTCTATCAGAGTATTAGATTACTATTAGAGTAATTTATTAAATTCGGGTAATTCATTTTGTTATGATCTGGGTTAATCTGAAAAACACTGTTCAACTCTTATCACTTGATGGAATAGTTCAGAACTAAATAACTTGATTAAATTATTTGTTTAACTTCATGAATTCATCTGAACCTTGTGAGATCTGAAGTACTGATGTTTAGAATTATGAACATTTCTCCAGGTCTCATATTACATAAACATGTCAATTCATTAAATGGGAGCCTATTTGTACATGCTGGAATTTTTATGGCAATGGAGACAAGAGATCATTGATTCTCAATCTCCAAACGGCCCATCACTCTATCATTGGGATATTGCTTGTTTTGTACAAAAGGCATTTCAGTTGTCTTGCTATAGAAGATTGATACAGTGTGGAAAGGCGGATATATAGACTATGGACAAGGCCAAGGTTGCATTTTGGCTATAGTTGGTGGAGAGAATAAAGCATGCATGGTCTCAGCAAGGTGGGAGACACCAGCAAACATGCATATTCATTGGCTGCCAAACAGCAGAGAGAAGAACAATATGATCTGAAAACACAGCTTTCATGAGGGGGTAATGTGAGCCTCAGAAAATGGTGTGGGGGGTTAGTTTATCAGGCTGATGCAGTGAGAAATAACACAATGCTCTACGCATTCAGCCAACATAAACGGACTGGAAACGGCCCAGGTGATGGAGTTGTGTCCTCCAAGACACGCAGGCCACAAAGCAGCGAGGATAGCTGCCCGGGGGCAGTGTCCGACCCTCAGCCTGACCGCATCACGCTGCCTGATGCTCTCTTGGCCATGTCAATTAGCAACAGGCTGCTGGGAGCAGACCCAGCTAATAAAAAGAGCTGTGGAAATTGTATGCTGGACCTTTTTCATTAGAAGCAGCTAAACAATTCATTTTGACAGGGTTACGAGTGCAGCGCTAACTCATTCCTCAGAGCACAGGCCTGATTAACGCAGAGCTCAGTGGGAAAACGACCCCCACAGCTGCTGATTTAAACCCTCACACACCACTGTTTTTAAATGTTGTCACATCATTACGTTTTTATGCCTCTACATCGATTTGTTTAGTGAGCAACACAAAGTTCATTGTGGTTTAAAAGAGAATAAAATGTACTCAAAGCAATGCTACCGTCACAAGGATTATGTAATAAAAAAGAATTTTCTTGTGACAGCTTCTTAAATCCCTTTTCTTATAGCACTGGATCAAATGACTGCAGTGTACCTCTGTCTGCCTTCATACAGTCGCAAAGCAAACAACTGCAGGCCTTATAATTCCAAATCAAATTATATTAAGAGGTAAAATACTTCTGAGACTTAAAACCAGTATCATTGGACTGAACGTAGGCCAAAAGTCTGATACCAATATTGCACTTGCTCATGTAAGCCTGGAGATAAAGGTGCAGTCCTTGTTTGGTTTAATGTCCTGGTGGCAGTGTGAAAAATGGATTACGGGGTTCGGGTTAAGAGGTTCCGGTAGAAATGAAAAGTATAGCGGAACATGAATGCTGGCCAGAGCAGCAGGCACGCCGATCAATAACAAATTAAACGATCACATGAAGAGAACAAGATGTCACAATCACCTGGAACAAAGTTATTGTATTAAACCATAGCAAGTGCTTCTTGACACATAAGCACTACAAACGCTACACTACCATGGTAACGGGAAAAAAAGGAAAAAGGCAACGGTATATTAGCACAATATTGTTTATTACTGCATATCACAGACATACGAATATATCAATATTCTATTGTTCTGTAATGGTTCTATACACTTTACAATTTATTTATAATGATGAAATTGTATAACCTGTTTCTAGAATATGTGTTTTATTTTTTGGTTTTAGTTAGTTTGGTTGTGTTTGTTATTGTTTTTCTATTTATTTATTTTTTTGCCGTGTTTGTTTTTGCTGAAAGCAGTTGTAAATTTATGTGAAGTAAACTGTGTTGAAGCCATCTGGGTAGAATGATAAAATTGTGCTAATGAAAGTCATCAGACACATGTTGGGTTTTGGAGTTGCCGTTAACAAGTGGCTCTGTTCCTGCAAGGAGCATCAAAAATATAGAATGCCTGAATCCAAATGAAACCCATTTCCTGTGTGAGTTAGCTTAGGATTCCAGATGGAGTTGTAATGGCTATTTCTGCAGCACACGCCCTGGGGCATCAATGGCAATGTGCACATAGTCATGAACCTGGCTGAAGAAGAGGCTGAAAAAAAAAAAAAACCCTAACTGTTCAGTCCCAGAAATTTAAAACGCTGATGAAGTTGCAAGATTCAGTTAATATGACCCTCAGAAATCAAGTGTGTCCCATGATCATGAGGTGGAAAAGCTGGATAATCTCTTTTAAGACTTTATAGTCTTAAAAGGATGTGAGAAGAGAAAAAAAAAAAAGATGTTCTGCCTTCGTGAATCATTCATGCTGCGACTTTGCAGCTCTTTGAAGGCTTTTCTTTTTTGTGCCCTTTGCACTTCTTTCCTGCCATCTTCTCTGCCTTGGTCTGCTTTTAAGTAGGGCTGCCGCGTGAAGCTGAGCTTGGCTGATGGCAGAGGTGCCAGGGGTGGGCTGGTGGAACAGCAATGAGTGATGCTTGCCTCAGCCCAAAAGCCACATGCCGGAAGCTGCTCATATTCCCTAGCCACAAGAAGCCCAGCAGGAAAAACAGGATAATGGATGCTGTGGGGGTTACACTCCTCTTAAATAAGGCATTAGGTCATATTAGACAGCAAGGTTTTTAACCTCCACCCATTCTAGCTTGTTTTCTCTGTCCATTTTTTTTTCTATCTTGCTACATTTTTTGTTGTTGTTTTTGTTTGTTTGTTTGTTTTTACATAAATCGACAGAAGAAAGCGGAGGCCAGTCAACAATAATGCATCCAGTCCATTATGGAGAGCGAGGACATTTTGTGCTCCATAGTGGATGCACAAATACAATAAACAGGTCAGTCGCAGTTTGGAATGTACCGGACTCGCAGAGAAAATGGACTAGATTAAAGATATATGCACACAAGTATTGAGATGGACAGTGTTCTAAATTACACCCTATTGCACATAAACTACACTGGCCTGAGTGCACACACACACACATACACACACACACACACACACAATCACAAGCATACACACAAGTTTAAATGTAAAATGGAACATTGTCTCAGATATTTACCTTCTTCCTCCACTGTCCCGGAGTTTGTCTAATATGACAAAAGTGCTACAGAGAAGTGGAAAAATCTGTAAAAACCTCTAAAAACCCATAAAAACCCATAAGCTCTAACAGCCAGAGGAACACACAAGGCCTCTCTGGACCTAAAGCAAACTATCCCAGCAGAGATATTGCCCCAGGAAAAAAATAGAAAATCCATACAGGAATGTATGAAATCTATAGGTTAACACAATAGGGAGAAATTCTGACATCCGATACTATTTGAAATCTGATAGGAGTCCTTAAACTTTAAGAACTCCCACATCCATACAAACACACTCACACACACACACACACACACACACACACACACACACACACACACTTCAGTTGTGCCAGGATTTGTCTTTCCTTCTCATTGCAACTGTTTTCCATTTCACTCTCCAAGCTTAATCAGAAGCCTAAAATAAAATGGGAGTTTAAACAGAAGCCTAATTAAACTGGGAGTTTAAACAGAAGCCTAATTAAACTGGGAGTTTAAACAGAAGCCTAATTAAACTGGGAGTTTAAACAGAAGCCTAATTAAACTGGGAGTTTAAACAGAAGTCTAATTAAACTGGGAGTTTAAACAGAAGCCTAATTAAACTGGGAGTTTAAACAGAAGTCTAATTAAACTGGGAGTGCCCCATTGAGTGGATAATAGAATACCTAGTGATGGCAAGGCCTTGCAGAATCACTCCCACAGAGGTCTGCTCAGGTACAGTGATCCAGAGAACAGTGCCTGCATGATAGAACCAAGATGTTTAACCCAACAACATTTTAGAAACAATAGAAATAATGAAGGAAAGTAAACATGATGACATTTGTGAATTCAAAGTGAATGTTACTCCATTACTCCAAGGGTCAATTAATTGTACAGAGTGAATTTTACTCCAATGGTCAATTAATTATACAGAGTGAATGTTATTCCAAAGGTCAATTAATTAAACAGAGTTGAAAGTATTCAAAATAATAAAAAGAACTGCCTATGTGTTCAATTAGTTGCATCTCATTCCATGGTCTATAATTTATTTTCAAACAAAGTTACTTAATCTTTGTTTCTCTACAGCAGTTTCTTGCAGGTTTTCTAACAGGCCTTTATCTAGACAGGTTTGATCTCACAAAGGCTAGACAGAAGGAATTTCTCAGTATGTACTACTGGCTTCACATGTTTACAATTCAATGAGTTAAGCATGCATGCACACACACACACACACACACACACACACACACATACATACATAGTATCTCGTGGAATTTTGATAGAGCATAGGTTAAGCTCAGGAGTAAACAGGGAAGAGGGTATTAAAGTTCTGTTTTGGGCTGCCACAAAAGTCATAAATCAGTAACCAGCAGAGAGAACACTGCCACTAGAACATTGTCAGCTATTGCAGTTTTTTGAGTTCATTTAGACCCAATTTCTGGAACACTCTCTTCTTTTGTCCAAACTTAACACACAGCTGCCCAAACCACATACACAAAACGCCGAATGTCTTACACTTTTGGATAAAGCAAACACTTTACACAAAGCTCTGTAAACTCTTGCCAGAATGGTATTTTTAAATCAAAACTCAACACACATATGGCCAATCAACAATTTTGCTATTTTTGCAAAATTAGTACATAACCACTATAAAATAAAGCACAATTACAGGGGTAATGTTTATTTTCTTTCTTTTTTTATGTTTATGCTGTATACTGTATACTGTAACACATTACAAAACACAAAAATATAATGGGCCTGTAACTTCAAAGAAAAAAAAGGGGGGGTGAGGGGGATTAGGATGCATCTCATCATTTGTCTGGGTCTGGACACAACACCTCATCTACATCACAATGTCCTCTCTGGCCAGACAGCGAGGGAAGGACCGTCTGGTGTGATGTCTCCACACTGGCACGCGCCCTCATCAAT
>JAOYMR010000004.1:16159355-16169900 GCA_025802075.1 Tenebrosternarchus preto | reverse complement strand
TTTTGTGTGTTTTGCTTTGGGAGGTTGCCCCCCCCCCCCCCCTCCAAGTCTTTTTTTTTTTTTTTTTTAACCAAACAGTTTCTTAAATCTAGTTCACTACTCCCTCCCGTATCATGATAGTTCCTTACTGGCGTCCATGAAGTATTGATCCAGAAATAACTTCAAAGCATGGCTGCAGCTTCAGAAGTGGAAAGGGGATTGGTGTGTGTGTTAGGGAAGCCTGGATGCAGATAGCCATCTCCCTCTGTAAGCCAGAGTAGCTGTTAAGTACTGGCGAGAGTAAAGACATTTTCATGAACATGGATGCACTGATGCCATAGATACTTGCTTTTGATTACCTGCTGTTCATTTTCTGACTCCTTGTGACAGAAGTGGGTTAGAGCATTACTCTCTCTCTCTCTCTCTCTCTCTCTCTCTCTCTCTCTCTCTCTCTCTCTCTCTCTCGTGAAGCTGGGATCTTTCTGGAAAGATTGAGTCTACACTGTTCCTCTCCAACATCTTGTTTTGCTTTCTGAACCTGTCGCCTTGTTTGCCAGTGTCTTTTGTTTTAGTTTAAAAAAATTTCAAAAAAAAGCTAAACACAGGTGAGTTTTTAGAACTGGATCTCACCGTCTTCAGCTGATATCTGAGGAAAGATTGTTTGGTATCGGCTTGAGAAACTGTTGATAGCTGACTGTTCAAAAAAACGAAAAGGTGTGAAAGAGTCTGCTGATCTTTGATCTTCGTGAGTGTTGTGTCACGGCTCCTCCTCTGGGCCGCCTCTCCCTCTAAATGTTTGAGATAATAATAACGATTAGATGTCGATGACGCTGTGCTTGTAGGAAACGTGTGGCAGTGTTATGACAGAGCAGTCGCTGGTGTCTCCAGCTACAGTGAGCAGCTTTATACCTTGCAGTTTTTCAAAACACTGCAGGAGAAACCTGTGCCTTAAAAACAACCAAACATTTAAGTGAAGAGAGATCTTGACAGGTTTGAACACATTTTAAAGTGGTGGGAATAGTTGTTCACTAAGCTGGGCTCTAAAATGTCACGCACCAGTACAGAGGGCATTCATGCTGTTATGGTTATGCCTTTTAGGATTAAAACTGCAAAATGAGTGTGGGAGGAGATGGATAAAGCGTGAGAGCAAGAGAACGTTCCTGCGGTTGTGTTTAACGTTAACGTTTGGTGACGTGGTAAAAAGCCTCCGGAACTTGGAGCCCGATTTGGCTTCTTAATTTGCTATGTGTGAGGTTTTCTATGAGATCAGCCCAATTACTGTTAACGCACTGTTGCAAGAGCGTTGTGCTGTCTAGTTCTGGCCTGGCTGATCTAGAAACTGCCTTGCCCCTTTATGCAGCTATAGTCCTAACAAAATAAAACTGACCACAGAACAGCATTCTTTGACTTGGCTACAATAATGAACAAAGTCCTTTTCCGCTCCTTGGGTCTGCGGCGTCTGATCGCGCTCGGCATGTGCCGGTAATTTGAACGGTCTACAGACGGAGGTGAATGCACACTTCAGACGCGGCTCCACCCGGAGGCGGTTGGAGGGCCGCGTCGTCCTCAGGGCAGCGCGCCGGGTCGAGCGAACGCGTAGGTTTTCGTCAGCGTTTGAATGGCCGGTGTTGAAATCGCCGATCGAGGCGAGGTAACGAGGCTTCACGCAACGAACGTACCAGCAGGAGAGTCAGGGTGGGGCAGGTGAGCTCCTTCCCTTCACACGTCTCTCCCTCTAGAGTTTGTCCACTTCACATTTCCCCCCCCCTGGTCTTCTGTATTATATATTTGAGCCTGTTACTGTATAGACCATCCTTCACTGCTGGCTATTGAAGTTCTCTCTCTCTCCTTCTCTCTTTCCTGACCCGCACACATCACTATTGAAGTTCTCTCTCTCTCCTTCTCTCTTTCCTGACCCGCACACATCACTATTGAAGTTCTCTCTCTCTCCTTCTCTCTTTCCTGACCCACACACATCTCTTTGTCCCATCCTGTGAAATACAGTCAGCAAAATGATCCCGAATCGATCACGCAACTGTAAGGACTTCAGCAAGCCGTCACCATAACTCCTCCTAATAGATGGAGAAAAGAGTGCGGCACTGCCACCATAACCACCCCTCCGCCCACTCCTCCACCCCCACCCTCGTCTCCACTCCTCCCCCGACTGAAGCAGCCTGCTTTGTGATAACTCCTCCATGCATTTTTTTGACACCCTGGCAACCACTTTGATAAAGTCGGTGCTTTTCCGAGTTCCCCAGTTGACTTGGTCTTAGCTGAGTCCGGTACGTTTCTGTGGTCGTTGACTGAATGATCATTGGCTGAAGATTGATCTAGTAATTGCCCAGCTAAACCTGGACCTTATTACCAGCCTAATCCTTGTTTTTGTCTGTAGCATGTGTTCATTTGTTTCTTTTGCATGTGCTTTTGTGTGCTGGACACGACATCCGTGTGCACACACACGCACAAACACGAGCATGAACACACACAATTAACGCCGCTCGTAATTGCTCAATCCCAAGTGTGCATCACGCAGCTTATGCCTCTGGACCTCCTCAAACCCGGACACCTGCCAGGTGTCCGTACACACAGGAACCGAGCTGGAGGCACCGTCAGGGAAGTCCAGAGCTGAGGTTGTACAGGTCAGATGAAGCCTTGATTCACTAGTCACTGATTCATGTGTTTACTGTGAATCAGTGTGAATTCTGTGAATTCATGTGTTTGGGGGAGGGTTGGGCAGGGAAGGGAGGTGAAATGTATGCTGTTGGCTGTTTGGTTTTACGTCTGAGTGGTGTGTAAGTGCTGATGGCTGAGGTGATCAAATCCTGTTCCTGGCTGTAAAATGAGCCTGCAGTTGTGTGTATGATAGTCATCTAGGTGAGGGGGGGGGTGAGGGAGGAGAGGGTGAAAGAGAGAGTGAGAAAGGACAGGAGAGAGAGAGAGAGAGAGAGAGAGAGAGAGAGAGAGAGAGCAAAACAAGGTCACAAGAAAGAGTGAGACAGGATGAGGTACAATGTTGCTCCAGCCCGTGGTGCTGTCCAGGGTAGGATGGGTCTTTCTGGGCTCCCTGAGACTCTGACCTCACTGATGCTGAGGTCAAAGAGTCAACAGTGATTGAGGTCTGCAGGTCAGTAGCCGACGGCTGCTCCTGTCCTGGTGTAGAGAGGAGAGAGACAGACGGAGAGAGAATGAGAGAGAGAGAAGCAGAGAGAGTCATTAACCCAGACTTTGCTCGGGAAGTCTGACCGGAATCACGGCAGGCGTGTGGAGTTCCACCATCCCGTCACGGTTCCCTGCACTGGCCGACCTCAGCCATCAATACATCAATCAATATAATCACTGTGCCGGATGCTGGTTAGTATTCAATTACAAAGCTACCAGCCAGGCAACGCGACGTTTTAGAGTAAATGAGGAATTCTGAACATCGGAGCAGCAGGTGTGCAGAATGATCTCATGAATTAATGATAAAATGTTTCCTCGATTGCGTAGTGAAATCTCATAGGTGGGGTTTAAGATGGCCGAACAAACGCCTTAAGTGTTTCCGAGTGGCACAGCTGCCATGCGAACCTGAATCCCAGTGGCAAGGCCTTAGGGCCCTGTGTTTGAGTGCTGGGTTTTTGTTTTTTCTTTGAGTGCTGCCTTTAACTGGATGAGGTGAAGAGGGTTGCATTTACTCCACATCCCTTTAACTAAAGGCGGAGTCTCAGACTTTTGCAATTGTCAGCGAATGAGAAAATGCTACTTATCTATAAACAGTTAGCACCGCACTAGAGGAGCAGGTTGAGCAGGCAGCCGAAGATCCCGCCGGGGGCCGGGGGCCGGGGGCCGGGGGCCAGGGAGCTGGTGAGCAGGTGGGAGGTTTGACTGCTGCTCGTACGGGGGTGAGTGTGGTGGGTTTAATTCTTTCTCTCCCGAGCGGTTTTTAATTTGTGCCGCAAGGAGCGGCCCCGAAGGATGGAACTTTCTCCTTAAGAGGTTAAGCTCGGAGGGGATATGTACCCGTGTGTGTGTGTGTGTGTGTGATATGGTTGCCTGTCTTCTCTGGTCTGTTTAACCTCTACTGCTTAAATAAGTGGATGCAGGGGATATGAGAAAACAGACGTTTAAACTGACTAGGGAAGAGCCTTTCTGAAGAAGAGCCTTTCTGAAGAAGAGCCTTTCTGAAGAAGAGCCTTTCTGAAGGAGCTGCACTGAAGGTACCGTGCGGTGGACACTAGCTAATCGTGCCACAGTTCACTAGGGCTCTTCTCTTTCTTCCTTCTCTTGTTTCTAGTTTTTCTGTCTTTGTTTCTCCTCACTCTTAGATCTCCTGCAGAACCCATCCATGCAGTGACAGTTCAGCTGGAGCTGTATTTACGTCCTCCCAGAAATTAATATCTAGGGTGTGTGTGTGTATGTGTGTGTGGAGGGTGGGTGGGGGGCGGTTTTGTGTGTGTGTGAGAGAGAGAGAGGGTGTGTGTGAGAGAGAGAGGGTGTGTGGAGAAGCGAGTTGGTAACGTGAACTTCACTGGATTATCTACCGTCACCCACTAGTCTTGTGCCCCCCCCCCTCTCTGATGGATGAGATAACATGACATTTCAGAGGAGGTGAGAGAGTGTGAAATTTAGCTTTGCTGTGTAGGACTGATCCAGGCTCTTCTCCACAGGAATAATCCATTGACACATCCACTCTATGCTTGCATGCATATGTACATGGACGTCTGTGTGTGTGTGTGTGTGCGCATTACACCACATTACTCGGCTAAAAATGGGTAGGAAATCTCAGATCAGGGTAGCAATCAGAAGTGTGTGTGTGTGTGTGTGTGTGTGTGTGTAAGGGGAAGCTCAGGTAAGGAACTCAGAATAAGTTATCTTACCCTGCACATCACCATCAGTGACTCAGTGTGCTACGCTCTTACTGGTTGACTGGAGGGGGAACAACACCTCCCATTTGTGTGTGTGAGAGTGTTTGTGTGTGTGTGTGTGATGGACATGGGTCTGTCCCACTGAGATTACTCATTGTTGACTGGCTCAGACCTCTGGTAGGATGGAGAATGTGTTTCTCTCTGTTGAAACTCTCTCTCTTCAAGGGTATGTGAGCAAGTAAGAAAAGGTTTCCTTTATTTAGTGAGAAGGTGCCTTTCACCACCCTTTCTTCCTCTGCCTGCGTCTGTATAGCACCGCTTCTTCTGAAGAGAGCAAGGACAACGGTAGCAGAAACTGTGAGGGTGAGGTGTGTGTGTGTGTGTGTGTGTGTGTGTGTGTGTGTGTGGGAGGTGTCAGTTCCTAGGGGAAGGTTAACAGGGCTGCTGGGCTGTTTGTCTAAGCTCATTTGTGGAGTTTAGTGGAAAGTGGCACGTTTACTGAACCAAAGTAGAGCTGTGGGTATCAGGGAGGGAGAGAGAGATGGAAGAGAGAGAGAGAGAGAGGGAGAGAGATGGGGAGAGAGAGAGAGAGAGAGAGAGAGAGAGATGGGGAGAAAGAGAGAGAGAGAGAGAGAGAGAGATGGGGAGAGAGAAATGGGGAGAGATGGGGAGAGAGAGAGAGAGATGGGGAGAGAGAGAGAGAGAGAGAGAGGGGGAGAGAGAGAGAGAGAGTGATGGAGAGAGACAGGAAGAGAGAGAGCGGGAGAGACAGAGGGACAGCGTGAGAGAGAGTGAGAAGGAGAGAGAGGAAGAGAGAGAAAGACCGCAGACTGTAGCAGCAGCACAGTCTACCTCTGCCAGTGTTCATCACTACTGGCTCACCTCTCCATTTGTTTCTGTGTGTTTCCTGTCAGCACACTCATTGTTGTTCTCTGGCCTGCGCTGAGCCCCACTCATCCAGCGCATCAATAACACCCTCCGTCACAGCCGCTACAACACAAGACGCCCCAGTCAAGCAGTCATTACCGACACATGTGGTATTCGTTGAGCGTTATTGTGCTCTGTTCATAAGCAATCCGGCTCAGCACACGTAGGGCAGGGAATAACGGGGGCTGATGACTTCGGAATGCCGATCAGTTGTTCTCCGTTATGGGAAATCCATTGAAGGAAGCTGGGGAGGCGGGATGACGGCGGGCCGGATCGTTGGAAATCTAACGTTACAGAGTGAGGGGGGAGGAGGCCAGGGATTAAGGGGGTGGATGACGAAGCAGATGGGTGGAGAGGCAGCGGTGATTTGTGCAAGATTTGTGGAGGGAGATTTGCAGTAATGGACAAGGGGCTTGATTTGGAGAGAATGGTCTCGCACTAGAGATGCAGGGAGGTGGAGGCTGATGGAGAGCCACAAGATGGTTGAATCTGCTGCCTCAATCGCTGTTGCCATGGGGCCACTGCCCAATTTGAGCTTTTGGCCTGATTTAGCCAGTGTTGCACATAAAAAACAGGTCTCTTGACCAAATGATTAAACGAGGGACTTTGGACTACTGGATAGGACATTATATGATAGGATAGGGAGTCATGTGATAGGATAGGAAGTCATGTGATGGGACAGGAGGTAATCTGATAGGATAGGAGTTCATGTGATAGGATAGGAGTTCATGTGATAGGATAGCAGGTCATGTGATGGGATAGAAGATAATCTGATAGGATAGGAAGTCATGTGATAGGATAGAGATTCAGGACAGAGGCAGGCCAGGCCAGTAGAGTGCTGAGGACACTATATGTGCACTTCCTTCCATTTTTCTACTGTGTAGTTTTACAAAACAAACATACTTTAGTAACAGCTCTTAAAGGGACGGCTCAACCAAGCAGAGTCGACCAGACTGGTGTTGAGTTACAGCCTGTGCTGTGGCTGTTAGCTTGTAGCAAGCTGACTGCCAACACTAGTGTTTGTTGATAGTTGCTTGCTTGGTTAAACTGCTCCTTTAATCCAAAAATGCTGGGTGTCTGAGTGTAAAGAACAGGTATGTGCTGAAGGGCATGTGTGTGTGTGTGTGTGGGGGGGGGGGGGTTGACAGGAGGCCCCCAGTCAGCAGGGGCTCCAGAGACGGGTCCTCACTGACATCAATGAGTGCATGATGCCGGGAAAGGTCTTAAGACACAGGCTGTAGCAGGCACTGGGACCACTGCACTGGGACACTGTTCACTGCACTGGGACCACTGCACTGGGACACTGTACACTGCACTGGGACCACTGCAATGGGACACTGTTCACTGCACTGGGACCACTGCACTGGGGCACTGTACACTGCACTGGGACCACTGCACTGGGGCACTGTACACTGCACTGGAACACTGTGTTGGAACTCTTTAGCTCAATCAAGTCTATGTATCACTAAACCTTCATACTTTAAATATTTTACTCTACACATGTTTTTTATATGATAGGTGACTGCTTACAATAAATCAGATTTTGGTGGAGGGTTGGGAGGGCATTGAAACTATGCAGGACTGTAAGAGTGAATGAAATGATAATGGAGCATGGGACTGTAAGAGTATACGAGACTGTATATGTGTGTGCGGGACTAAGAGTATGCAGGACTGTATGAGTAAGCATGACCACAACAGTGCACGGGACTGTATGAGTTTGTGGAACTGTATGCTAGCAAGTCAGTGTGCTACAACATGACTGGATCGCTGGCCAAATCCATCATTTCATATGATATCATTTAATAAAGCAGGATGAAGTAAGGATCGGGTGGTGGGGACCTGCTGGAGGGTGAGGTCACCGCGACACACACCACGATGCGGTGCAGGAAGGCCAGGCCCTTACGTCAGCCTCCACCACAGGACATGGAGGAGCTTCCCAACCACGCTCCCAGCAGGATACCACCATGGACCCATGCACAGATGACAGGAATACTGTTCAGAAGAGATCAAGTTTTAAAAAAGTAAAAATTTATTTATTTAGCGGTTTTTAAAACAACTGTTCTCACAAAGCAGTTTTACAGATGTTTGAGTCCAAGACCCCAGTAATCAAGCCAAGGGCGACAGTGGCAAGGAAAAACTCCCTGAGAGCAAGAGGAAGAAACCTTGAGAGGAACCAAGACTCAACAGGGGGGTTCATCCTCTTCTGGACGACCAACAGGATTCCCATTGGCTAGTTACAGTACTGCCAATAAATATTCTCAGTTTTTTTAATATAAAGTGTTTGTTGCTCTAAATGTTTAATTGAAATATTATTATTTATTAACTTATTCATTAAAATAATAAAAGTCACCATGTTGCTAATGCCCCTCCCCCTCCCCCCTGAAGTGAGAAAGATCCCTTGGGAAATAATGTCAAAAAAACTTTATTTGTGTGTGTTTAAAAAGCTCACACACACCTTTCATTTTGTGTGACAGAAAAAAATGTCAATTTTTTTTTTTTAGTCAAGCGACTGAATGTGGACGTTGTGCATCAGTAAAGTAAAGTTACCATTTACTACATCTGACCATGAAAAATGCATGCAGCACCATGGGGGAGAGAGATACAGTGGAGGAGGGTGGAGGAGGGTGGAGGAGGGTGGAGGAGGGCGGGGGGGTCATGGAGGGTTGGGAGATTTTCAGTCCTGATAAAATCAGTTGGCGCCTGCCAAGACAAGGAAGTGCCTTCATATCTCTAGTGATAGAATTAACACACACACACATTCACAGACACACATACACATATACATGCACACACACACACACACTCACACTCAAAGACACACATATACATGCACACACACACACTCACACTCACAGACACACATACACATATACAGACACACACACACACACACACACACACACTCATACTCACAGACACACACTCACACTCACAGACACACATACACATATACAGACACAAACACACACACTCATACTCACAGACACACACACTCACAGACACGCATACCCATATACAGACACAGACACACACACTCAAACTCACAGACACACACACATACTCACAGACACACATACACATATACAGACACACACACACATATACAGACACAGACACACACTCATACTCACAGACACACACACATACTCACAGACACACATACACATATACAGACACACACACACATATACAGACACACACACACATATACAGACACACACACACACACACATGTACATGCACACATATGCACAGACACATAAACAACACTGCCATGACAAGACTGAGCTAACAAGACCTCCATCTCCTCTCAGAGACTCCACCTTGCCAGATGCTCCCCACCTCCTGTCTGTTTTAAAAGACACTGGTGAAGTTTAGTGGTGGTTTCCAGTATGTAATTGTTGTTTTCATAGTGGATCCATGGAGCTGTGAGTTCTGACTCTCAGACTTTCAGAATAATGAAACCATATTAGATGCAGTTACGATCTTACATTTCTGCCCAGCTCTGTCCACTGTGTCAACAGATGAAACCCCAAAAGAACACAGTAATGAATGTTTATTTTGGTCTCATTAACTCTGATGAGTTTTTTGAAAAAAATGTAAAATATTTCCAACTCCACCACCAGCAAGAATCAAATAGTTCCCTAGGAAACTAAAAAGGCCTGTTTGGCAGATTATTGCAGGTTATTACAGGTTTTGACAGGTTACACTGAATAAACGGCAACAGCTTCCAACAACTGTGAGCTGCAGGTCCACAGGAAGAGCCATCATCATCATCATCATCATCATCATCATCATCATCATCATCATCACCCTCACCACCACCCGCATTGCACCGCCCTTCCTCTCCTCTCCAGTGTGGATTTGTTTCTTCTCCATTTCACATTAAACTCTTCCTCAACGGGGCATCAGCGGTTCAGACTTGTTCAAATTTCAGCTCCTCCCTGCCGCTCGGGTTTTGCACTGAGACCCCCTGAGTGAGAAATTCCTCGGAAGGCTCTCCTTCCTTCCTGCTCAGAGTCCGGCTCAAATGAAGACCCCAGAGACTCCCGATCCCGGCTACTGGCAACCCTGTTGGAGGCCTGCCCGCACCCATCAGGGTTAACTGTGCTTCAAAAACAGTGTAGCAACCAGAAGATCTTACAGTCCACCTCGAGAGGAGCGTGTCGAAACCATTTAAGATCATTCAAGCGACTGGTACTGATGACAAGCCTGAAAGATAAAAAGGTAAACACCATTGCAAAGATCGACTCTGCTGAACTGAATTGTGAATCTGACAGCCGGGTTGGTCAGGGTGAACGTCCACGCTGGTCTTCACAGGAGAATACCTGAGTAGAGTAACATGTAACGATCTCACCTGAGGAGAGATAGGGAGTAGCACACAGCAGTCTCACCTGAGGAGAGATAGGGAGTAACACACAGCAGTCTCACCTGAGGAGAGATATGGAGTAACACACAGCATTCTCACCTGAAGAGAGATATGGAGTAACATACAGCAGTCTCACCTGAAGAGAGATATGGAGTAACACACAGCAGTCTCACCTGAAGAGAGATATGGAGTAACACACAGCAGTCTCACCTGAGGAGAGACAGGTAGTAACACACAGCAGTCTCACCTGAGGAGAGATATGGAGTAACACACAGCAGTCTCACCTGAGGAGAGATAGGTAGTAACACACAGCAGTCTCACCTGAGGAGAGATAGGTAGTAACACACAGCAGTCTCACCTGAAGAGAGATATGGAGTAACATACAGCAGTCTCACCTGAAGAGAGATATGGAGTAACACACAGCAGTCT
>JAOYMR010000004.1:16138865-16149564 GCA_025802075.1 Tenebrosternarchus preto | reverse complement strand
AAAAAATTATCAGCTGGATTACTATAAAGAATATTTAATGTATTGTAAATATAGCAACAGTCCTCTATTACCAGTCATTATGCAATTTCTAAAAAGCTTGAATTATTATTCTGTAAAATAAAGTAGGGCTGCATCTCCCATGCTTAAACTCTAGTTATATATTTGATAATGTAAGACACTCAGTGTCCTTCAACAAGATCTTCCTTCTGCTGTCCGTACCTCTACCATTTTAATCCAGTGAGGTCAGAGTCCTCCCTAATCTTCACAAAAGATGGCAAATCACTGTCACCTGTGTAAAAGAAACATGTAATATTATAGTAATAAAAAACAGAACATATATCATTACATAGAGAGAACAATATATTTATTACAACAACAAAAATGGACCCCAGAGGTTAAGGAAATTGTAATGAGAGTCATGGCCAATGAGAGTCATGGCCAATGAGCCACGTTGTGGCATCTCATCGAAGGCAAGCAAGCAAGGTCAGCAGCCATTTATTAAGAAAAAAAACACAATCAAAACAACTGAAGTGAGTAGGCAAGCAAAGAAAGCAAAGTAAACGAAGCAGGAACAAAAGGGAACAGCGAGTAGAAAACTGCAAAACCAGCAGGCACAGGAGGTGTGAGTGTAACCAGGCTAACATGGCACAGACTGCAGGTGGGCTTGGGATTTAGATGCCCTGTGGGAAATTAGTGAGAGGTAAAACAAGGAAGGGTAATCAATATTTGGGAAAAGGAAGGAGTGGTGTGGGTGTGGTGTGTGTCGTGGTCTGTGTTTGGAGCAGGTGCAGGTGTGGGTGTGTATGCTAGCATTGCCCTGTGATGGGCTGGGTGTGGGTATGGTATGTGTCGTGGTCTGTCATTGGTCTAGGTGTAGGTGTGTATGCTAGTACTGCCCCGTGATGGGCTGGGTGTGGGTGTGGTGTGTGTTGTGGTCTGTGATTGGTCTAGGTGTGGGTGTGTATGCTAGCACTGCCCCGTGATGGGCTGGGTGTGGGTGTGGTATGTGTCGTTGTCTGTGATTGGTCTGGGTGGGCTGGGTGTCAGCAGGATATGACACAAGTGCAGTTCTGTGACAATAGGCAAGAGACACCTGAGCTTCACTGACTAAGATTTGTATGCTGTGCGTCATGCAGTAACAGCATGTAATAGTTATCAAGAAAAACTGAATCAATATAGAAATAACAGGATCTTAATGAATGTAATAAAGAGATTTATTGGCCGTCCAGTCTTGGATGAATGCCTTCTCAATGGAGGTGTCTCACATCTTGGTATTAACATGTAAATGTTAAAAATTAGATCTAAATGTTAGAAGTTAGAAATTAGGTTTTTTTTTTGTTTGTTTGTTTTTTTTTGCTTTTGAGTTTACTTGTGGTTTTAGTGGCAATCGTTTTAGATTTGTTCTTCAGATTTCCAATCATTTTTTGATTATCAGCTGCAGCTGTGTTCCTCTGTTGCCAGTGGGGTTCTGTCAAGCTATTTATTTTGTTGATTTTGCTATGCAGAGTTGGCCATTCTGAAATCACTTACTAACTTGCTATTGCGTTCTCTCTTCAAGAGGCTGTAGGGCTGCAGATATCATGGCATGCTGTGGCTTGGATTATTACTGAAAGGGGAACAGCACATGCTTCAACATCCAGGAACACTAGATAAACTGGGGGGGTAATCTACACTCCTACCCTACACACGTGCAGGGTTTCATTTATGTTCCTTTTCTCTTTCAATACAAGTGTGAACACGGATAAATAATGTGGTTTAAGCTCCCAAAGAGTTCATTGCTGTCTGTTCTTCTTCTTCTTCAAACTTTCATCAAAGCTTGTGCACATCACACACACTTCTGAGTGTTAGGCTGCATGTCAGAGCTCACCAGGGTGCTCAGCTGGATTCACACTGTCCGTTACTTCTGCTTTATGTCAACATATACATTCCCAATGAATAGGTTTGCTGCGGGGAAAACATACAGGAATGTGGAGAGAGGAATGAGCGAGTAAACAAGGAAATCAATGGTGTGGAGGATTCCTTTCACGCCTGTCATCTCTATTTTTGAACACTCTTCTCAGAGGAGAAAGAAGGCAGACACACTTCTCTGCATCCTGGGGCTTATATATCGAGGAATTCTAGTCTTGTGTTTTTTGTTTGTATTTTTTTTTACTTCACTACTCACACACTACACACACTCTGACCTCGATGTCTAAGTGTCTTTGCTTTTCTACCATGGTACATGGTATACATTGTATTTTACCATTATCCGTTGGAAATACAAGCTGTGATGGATCAGTGTTTCTGATGTGGTCACCTGACCTGCAGTGATGCGGAGGAGGGAGTAATCGTCATGGCTCTTCAGTGAAGCAGCGTGCTGGTTGAGGATGGAGGGCTCATGAAGAGCGGTGAGAAATGCCTCTTAATGGATTTGGACGAGGAGTGGGGCCACATCGCTCCCCAGGGCCAGCACTGCACATAGTGGATCTCCACATTGAGTAGAAGGAGCAATAAAACATTAAATAATCCTGCTTTTCCCCTACTCCTCTCTGGGGATGTCTTCCCTGGCACATCAGAAGAAGTATCAGAGACTCAATAATGTTACAGTTGTGGGCGCTTTTACACTAACCTGAGGAGACAAAAGTATATGAGCCTGGTGAAGGGCAAACAGGGAAGCAGGCATGCGGCCACACACACACACACACACACTAAGGATTCAATCCAGCCAGCAGAGAGAGAGACTCACTACCTGCAGGCCCTGTCCTTATACTTGCATCTAATACAGCAGAACAGGTGCACACCAGTCAGAGAGGAAGAAAATCTAGCCATGAGAGCTATATACCATCTCCCTAGAGATACACCAACAATGGCAGGGAGCTGCCACAAGGGTTCACAGGAGAAAAAAACAACATTCAAACAGCACCATGAACAACATGAGTGAGTGGGACAGGATTAGAACTCACATGCAATCACATGCATGTAAATGATGTGCACTTCACCAGTGCTGATTTAACAAGCTGACATGTTGAGAAAGGCCCTCCTCTCTGGTTCTGATTACTGCGGGTCTTTTGTACATTGCTCTTGTTTTCCTGTGCTATCCGTTTCCCCATAGTCAAATAGAAGACTGTATTTGTGCTTGTATATGTTTATATGTTTTGATGCTTAATGTTGCCAGTTTGTGGACAAATCCCTCTGACGTTGCCAGTTTGTGGACAACCCCCCCCCCCCTCACCACTGCTTCGGGTTCATAAATGCATAACGAAAATGAATTATGCAACTCCATATAGCTTAGTTGTTTTTATTAAATGCTGCCTAAGCCTGTCCAGTGTAAATATACTCAGTACAGTGTGTCCTTGTAGCTGGATGAATATTCTTAGGAGCGCCACAGAACCTTAGATGACCTGCAATTTGTTGAAAATAACAAAAAGCACACTTGCTCCTATAGAAATTATGGAACACATGCGGCTGTTTTTCAAAGTACTGGCAATTACTGCCTTTTAAATGACTGGGCAGCTAAAGGACTGCTCTCATACCTGGGTTTATCTGGCTCAGATAAATTATCATAAGAAGAGAATCACACAAGTAAAAAAAAAAGTATTTAATGAATAAGCACTACCCTTATTCATCATTATGGTGCATGAAGTGTGAAAAAAACTAAGTATAATCTATAAAAAAACTAAATCTGAAGTGTAATCTATTAAAAAAACTAAATCTGAAGTGTAATCTATTAAAAAAACTAAATCTGAAGAGTAATCCATTAAAAATTCAGGCCACACTGAAGTAAATAGTAAAGGAGAATATTATACTTTGTCATATTTTAAGGCATTTCAAAGGCTATTTTATAATCCTTTGAGAAAGATTTTTAACTAAAATATAGAAGTTCTATGGTGCCTAAGTCACTGACGAAGTCCAGTAAAAAGTGAGATGAATCCATTACCGATCTTTCCTATATCTTGCCTTGATAATGACCTTGAGCCCTTGAGCTTTCAAAGGATATTGGAACATGGCATTCATAGCTTTCCTCATGACTTAATTCGTATGAAATTCGATTATTCCACTCATAATCCCTGCATTTTTTTTATTATTATTATTCAACTGCCTTCAGGAACTTTAGCAGGAAGTTTGTATTTGTAGTAGAAATGGAAACAGATGACTTGGAAAACCATTAATATTATTATTCCTTTTGGACTTTGGTAGATATGTAACATGTAACATGAGTATCAAAGAAAGAAAGAAAGAAAGAAAGAAGAATCAGTAAATAGAGAGCTGCCGCAGGTTTGGGTTTACTTGGCCTTGCTAAGACATGATTTCCATTACGTTTATATCTTATGCATGTTCCTCATCATACAGAAGTGCGTGGATGAGTGCATGTGTGGAGGGAACAAAGCATGAAATGAACAGGCTTGAGTGTGTGAGTGTGATACAGAATAAGAGAGAGAGAGAGAGAGAGAGAGAGAGAGACAGTGAGTTTATATCCACAAAGAAATTGGTATGTGAGACTTCAAAGGAAGAGCACATCTGGCTATGGATGAATAGTGAGTAGATGTGTTTTCCAAGGGAATAGAATACAGTCAGTGGTCTTTGTTCACTCACTCATCTCGGCTGAGTGACAGGTTCATCTACCCTCTCCTTCTCATTTGTTACTTTTGTGCCGTAGATGCCCCCTATCTCATATGTGCTATGAAGTGCTTTAAAAGGTGAAGAGATGACATGTACGAGCAGGGCGACAGAGAACCTATGCCTTATTGTTCATAATAATCACTAACAGTATAAATGACTTAGCTAGTCATGTGGAATTAGTAGTTAAAGATAGTGAATTTGCCACACTTAACAGATAGGGGAATGTCTGAAGAGTCAGATTTTTTTTTCTCTCTTTTCCTTCACTGGAAATGTTCTCCCTTACCACTCCACATTAGTTGAAAATAACATTCCTGATTAAAGTAATTTTTTTTTTTCTCTTCCTAAAAGATCTTTCTGAGAACGTGAGGTACAATTAATACCAACTTATTCAAGAGCACTTGAAACAACAGTCCCTCTTGATACTAATGACTTTGAAACCTTTGACTTTTGATTTCAGCATGATAAAGCTGACAAGAATATGGAATCGGGGGTTAGGTGGACAGTTCTGCTTCTTGGACAGGTCTGGATTGGTTCATTCTTGGACAGGTCTGGACTGGTCCGTTCTTGCTCAAACGCCACAGTAGCAACGTTATCATGTAACCACCTGCATCTGTCTGCCATATTCATGCTGATTTAATTTAAAATATGAACTCTTTTTCTCCTCTAGATAACATCTCTGTTTCCTTTGACCTTAGGCTGTTTATTGAATTTGACTTTGCTTTGATGTTAACTGTGCTGAGTGTGAGGGTCATGATTAAACACACAACTAGGGCCCATGCATCTGCCAAACCCTCCAATTTGCTACAATGCACAGCTGAGGCAGATGAGAGCAGAGTAAAGCTCCTGGTGGACACACCAAGAAATATTCCAGATACCTCAGATTCTCACTGGATGGTCGTGCTCAGGCACTTGGGTCCATAATTTTTTTTTTTTTCTCCAATATAAGATAACTTCCCTTCTCCCATGTGAACAACAGTTGTTCAGAATGGGCCAGTGCCTTAAAAGAGGAAAAGTGTGATTTTTAAAAAATAAAGCATCAAGAGGAAACAAACTTTTCTTCAAGCCTACATCCATCCTCCACTATCAGAACTGCTCTCATACATGTGTCAGTCCTTCACCACAGCCTGCTCATCCTTCATGTTTTACATGGAGTTTAAGCAAAGGATAGAGAGAGGAAACAGCTCCAGATGTTTATCCTGCTTTGCGACTATTTTCCTTGGCAGAACCCAGCACTTATACAACTAAAGAACTAATTGTCATGCTTAACCTTTCACTGCCACTACAGTCATTAGAGTTTAAAAGGTCTCTGCCACATTAACTCAAAAGGCCTCAGCAGGAGATCACTGTAGGCTAGTCATACAGTCCCTAGTAACATGTCGCTTACAAAGAAAAGTTATTTTCCAAAGGGCGCTTTTATGCATTAATGGAAGTTGTCACATATAACACATACAAACAGCACACAATATCCAGAGAATCAGGTGGGGATATTTTCCGGAGTTACCCTTTCACACACATGTATGTGTAGTGTATGTAGGATACACAGCATAATAGATATTTCTACACTGCAGAAATCAGCACAAAGCAATGCTACAATCTATAATGCTGTTTTTACATCAATATTAATACTAGCTAAATGTATTTGGATGTATCCACAATATCAACAAAAGAGTGAAACGCAACATACAGACAAGCAGAAAAGAGCACGAAGCCGTTTGTAATGGTTGAGGCTCTGGGACACAACATGGACCCACTTATATGAAGGTAAAGGGTTTAAAACAAAGAGAACAGAAAGAGAAAGGCAAAGAGTATTTCAAAAACAGAGCAGGGTCAAAAACCAGTGAAGGCAGCAAAACATTAACAGAAAGGGCTTGGCAGGGAATGCAGACAGAATATCAAGCTTAGGTCAGTAGATGAGACAGACAGTCGAACAAGGGATGGCTTGGTGAAGCACACTACATAGCTGCATTACTTTGTGTAACAGGTAAGCTTAAGTAAGGGCACTAAAAGCAGATGAAAGGAAAACAGGTGAGCATAATGTAACAACGGAAATTTTAATTAGTATTCTGGTGAAGAAAACCTCTGATGGACAGGTAACGCTGACAGAGCTACGCTCCTTGCACAATGTTTGTTATTCACAACCACCATCACATAGCAAGTTTGTGATCTGATCATAAACAGCCTAAGCTCTTGACATTCCTTGATTGATGTACTATTTTGGCACTGGCCTTTATAGAGAAAACGAATTGCCTCATCTGTCCAGTTAGCAGTTTGCGTCTTGTGGTTCTAGTGGTTTTTGGGATTTTTCCAGTTCTGCCCCAGTCACATGATAGAAACGTCATCCACATTGTGACTGTGAATACTCTGGAAAATGACATGCTCTGTTTTCACATAGGCTGACCAGAGAGTGACCAGAGCTTCATGGTGTACTGCATCATATCATGCAACATTAATGAAAAATCTGGGCAGGACCTTCATATGTTCATGTGACCTCATAATATGGAGTGCATTTATTGCATAAAGGATACGATACTCCATACTAGTATGGTGACCAGTATGCAGTATACAGTATATGGTAGGCTATTTTGAACATAAGCCATGGGATCCCTCGGACATTATCCTGACTGTGTACTATGGACTGACATGATAAAATCTGTCCAGGAAATCTCCTCCAGGAAATGTCCATCAAAGTCCAGGGTTTCCATGTTTGGAAGAGCTCATAAAGAGCAGCGTCACCAGGCCAAGCAAGGAGGAGAAAGGAACAGAGCGTCATGGTGATAACAAATTAATAAACAATAAAAATGCAAGGGCCTGTCAGTAAATTACTACAGGGAAATGGAAACAGGAGAAAAAAGTCAAAGTCAAATGTATTCATATAGTGCTTTTTCAATGTATTTATATAGTGTTTTTGCACTGTCACAAACCAGCTTTTTACATGTTTGGTTTCAGATCCCTAATGACCAAGCCAGTATAAACAGTAGCAAGGAAACCCCCCTATGCAGCCTAAGAAAGAAACCTTGAGAGAACCAAGAGACAAAGGGGAACCCATCCTTCTTGGGCAGCTCAGCTTCCATGCTATCCCATGCAATATTATATATAGTTTATTTAGTCAGTTCAGTGTAGGTGTTGGAGTTTCCAGGGGATATAGTGTCAATGAGCTGTTTCCACATCTATTGGAGTAGATGGAGTGGGTGTATGCATATAGCAGCGTCGGTTTATCTACTGGCATCACTGGGACATTTTCTGGTGTCACCTCAGTGTCATCTTTACCACCGATGAGCGAGACAGATCCACGGCTGGCATCATTTCAGCAGTAGCATGAAGCTAAAAGAGAAATATGTAGTTAGATATGTAAACAACAGATGAACAGATGTAATTAACAGATGTAGATGTAAACAACAGTTTAACAGTCCACAAACAGTAGGCATGTGCCATGTAGGGGGCGCCACATTCCTGAGGGCTCTGTGTATCCACCTACATCATTGCCACAAACCTGAATGAACGCATGAAGTGGCCAGAACCTCAGATTACTATTACACTTAATGTCCAGGGAGCCTCAAGCTCTGTACCTTTATGTAGGAAACCCTAAAAATGTCTGTCTATGTAATTCAGTTGTTTCTGAAATATTTCAGAAGGACCCACTATCCTTTTCTTTTTTGTGCCATAGGGTTCCAGTCAGATTTACCATTTACCATTCTGGTACCCTAATTTATCAGTGTTATTCATATGCTATCTTCAATAGATATGTTTTAAGGTCATCAGAGTTCACTAGGCAGGTGTTGGATATAGTTTACCACTCTCTAATTTTACTTTTACATTTATCTGGATTTGATATACAGAGTACCTAGGCCAGGACGGTATAATTTTCAAACTGCTTTTGGCAGTTTTGTGTGTGTGTGTGTGTGTGTGTGTGTAAGATTAGCCGGCTAGCTAGTGCTCTCTGCTGTGGGATATGTGAGTGCTCACTTTCACCGTTGTACTGTTGCTGCGGATACTGCGATTGCTCTGGGTACTTACAGTACTCAGTGAGTTCACTGAGACCGTGTGCAGCCAGTCCACTTCAAGCTTTATACATCAGCTAGAGTATCTGAAATGTCAGTTTGAAATGTATCTGTGAGTGCAGAGCTGAACATACAGGACTAATATGAATAAACTTTCTAGCTCTTGAAACACCTCTAGCAACAGCAAAAAAAAAAAAAAAAAAAGAAAAAAAAGTTGATTGGAATGTGGTGAGATGTAAACAGATTTGGTGTATATAAGAAATGTCACGCTTTCTCAGCAAGAGTAGTATTTCAGTACTGAACATAAAAACAAGATGGGATTAATTATATATGGCTCTAAAATCAGCTAAAAGGAAAAACACCATCCTCTAGTCAACAGAAATAAGCCTAGAATTAATTTTCGACAGAGATGAGAGAGCTGGGTGAGTACTGATAACTGATAAAGGAAGAAAGGTGTCTTAATTAATTTCTGATGGTTGGATTTGGCTATCATTTCATATCTCTCTCCAAACACACTAGGGACACACAGAGCATATGGCACGAATACCCAGACATCACCCCTCCTCATGTGTGCTGCGCACGGACACATGACATGCACACACACACACATACACACACACACACACGCCTTGTCTTTCCATTTAGACTGTATATTTTCACAATTTGTTCTTTAACTGCTGAAACATACACATTCTATGACTTCCTATCGGTTCATCTAAACCAGTCCCATGCATTTTTAATGTTTGTTTATTTGTTATTTGTTTGCTCATTTACATAGGGTAATTAATAAAATATGTGTTTTGTAGGATTGAGGTTAATACATTAATCTTTAAATCATCTCTGAAGAACAAATTTAGAATATCCTCATTCATAATTTATTAGAAATTTGTCAGATTTTGTAACACCTTAATGCTTTGACCAGTTGTCACCAAGCTTAGTTATGTTTCAGAAGGAATGTAAAAGTCTGCTGTAGTTTGAGCTAAGGAAACAATGCCCTTTATTTAATTCCTTTAGAGGAATTGTACCTCCAGTTTTTTGAAGCTCCTGTCCAGCTAGTCACAGCTTTGAATATTAGATCCAGATATGTGAAGAAACTTGATATATCAGCTTCTTTGAAATGCTATCAAATCAATATTTTTGTAGATCAATAATACCATAATTCTGAAAAAGGCAGACCAATGCTAATAACTAGAATGTCATTAAATCAGCAGTAGCCGATTCCAAGACAGTTTATCGTGGTTCCTTCTCTATCATTTTTGAATGATACCTTTTCACTGTAACTTTCACTGCAGTTACAGTGCAGTCCCTGTTCAACCTTTTAGGATGGATAAACATTTCTATCCATAAGGATAGATAAACTCATGTACTTTCATTGATGGTTGCTGATATCTTAAGAAATATTTCAATTTATTATTAGATAAATGATATTAATTACCAAAATTAGGCAAAACAAAATCTTTCCTTAATTTTTTTTTTTTACATAGACTGGATATATGTAAATAATATAATGCAAGAAATGTAACAAAGAACTCTGGCAAAACTCATAAATTGTGGAAATTGTGTTAAGGTCAAGTGTGGAAAGGGAAACAGTACATGACCATGACAACAGACACACAGAGGAGATAAGGAAGTGATGTAATTCATCTACAAATGAATTCCCATAATGGCTAATAGCCAAGGGCAGTCCATGGACGGTGAGAGAGAGAGAGAGAGAGAGAGAGTCAAATGACATTCGTATTTGTACCTCAGGGAGAGTGAAGATGCTATGTAAAGCAAACCATAAGAAGGTCATTTAGGCATCTGAGCATGTGCACAGCTGATAAACACTATTAGGGAGCAGAATATCTCGTTACATAAACACACCATTGGCACTTTATGAGCAGGATAACGCCTGTGATTAGAGCTGCCAACCCTACCTCACATACTCAAGCAGTAGGGATTAAAAGATTAAAAGAAAACCCCTTTGATTTTGCAATATTTACTTAAGATGTATATTTTGTAACCCTCATTGTGGTCTTCCCTATTTTAGGTAAACATAAGTAAAGGGACATACTGTATTTACTTTAATTATACAAGTAAACATGACTATTGAAAAAAAAAAA
>JAOYMR010000004.1:16111221-16128491 GCA_025802075.1 Tenebrosternarchus preto | reverse complement strand
TGAGTCAGTGCAGAGGCAGTGGGGATGGTCAGCCAGTGTAACCCTAGCTGGACCTGCTGAGTCAGTGCAGAGGCAGTGGGGATGGTCAGCCAGTGTAACCCTAGCTGGACCTGCTGAGTCAGTGCAGAGGCAGTAGGGATGGTCAGCCAGTGTAACCCTAGCTGGAACTGCTGAGTCAGTGCAGAGGCAGTGGGGATGATCAGGCAGTGTAACACTAGCTGCAGGTGTGAAGTATTAATGAGGGACTGTTTCATAGTTTTACTCCTGCACTTGTTTGTTTGTCCCATTTGTTTTGTTCTTACAAAGTGCTTTTTATTTTTATTTTGTTCTTAGGCCGTAGATACAGTATTCTTCTAATGCACTTAGGATTATTTATATTTATAATCATTTAATAAATAAATCCTTTATTTGTGACTATATTTTAGCTGTTGCAGCCATTTCAGTGACTTGACAGAAGTAACAGGACAACAGGACATCAGGACATCACTCGTGGCTTGATGTTTGCTTTGTGCTATCAACCTGTCTCAGTGTTTCTGTCACTTTCTTTTTCCCAAATGCCACCTTGTTTGTGGTTTTTGCTTTGCCCTGGTCTATATTCTCCCTGTATTCGCCACACACACACACACACACACACACATATATATATATATATATAAAATCCTCTGTTTGGTATCTTCTTTGCTAATTATTGTCAGTGCTCAGATGAATGTGTACTGAAATGTCATTCTGTTTTTGCAGCTCCGTTTGTGAGTACCATTTTACATATTTGTGTATGTTGCATGTTTTCCCTTGTGCCTTATTTTCATAGTTCCATTTCTCATTAAACATCTTCTGTTTTGCCTTCACTCAACTCATGCTTGCACCCTGTCCCATCAAACAATTGATGTAGTCTTAATTAGGAGAATTAAACTAAAACAAACAAAGAATCCTTAAAGACAACTGCCATGTTTTGCATTTTTTGAGGATCTATTTTATTCCTCATAATGGATAAAAATTAAGTGAAATTGTCAAACCAGACAAAAGACCTTTAATATGATTAGATATATGTTTGGACTGTGCACACATTCATGATATTAAAGCCAATTTCTTTTTTCAATTTCAATTTTCTTTACTATATATGATGATATCACAAGTAATGTCTATCTTATAAGTATAGCAAAATGTTAAATGTTAAAAATATTACAACTAGAGTTGTTACAACAATGTTCTTGTGCTTGATATCATGATGCAAAAATGCAGCTGGCCAAGAAATACCTTAGCAACCAGTTATTCCACTGAAATGGAAGGTCTATTTAAAAGGGCTCCACATTTTACCCAATTTATGCATAAAGATGCTCAATATACAGTAAAGCTGCCATTCTTCACTTTAGCCTCATCATATGATTATTAATTCATTATTAAAGCCAGAACACAAAATGTGCCGTAGTCCAATTTGTCTGGACTGTAAATTTCTACAGTTATGAAGTAGTGCAAAAACATTCTAGGGTACAAAATTTTCTGCCTAGTTACACTAATTCTGCTGTTTTAAAACTTCATATTGAATGTTCATGTCTACTATCTCATTGTACCTTAAAAAGGTATTGCTCCACATCAGCATTAAGGATAAGCTAATCTTTCAGTCATTATTCCAGAATGACTGCTCTATTTGGGGCCAGATCACTTGGCCCTTTCCCTGGATGTCTCATAGCCTCCTGCAAAGGAGGATCTCCTTGGCCGACAGCAAGGGCATGACAAGCTCATACCCCTCACAGAGGAGCATTGTATGGGATTTGAGAAGCGTGACGATACCCCTCCAGAGTTAAACAGAACTGGATGAGCCCAGTCAAAAATGATCTCTACTGACAATGTTTGCCTAGAACACTCTGAGATTAGAAGACAGTGGAAATGGAAATGCATTTGTGCAATCTGCTCTGTGCTATCTCCTCTTGTATGTCCTATCTTCTCCTGTATGAGGGGAGTGGGATGCTTCTAAAAAAAATAAGGAGAGCAGATAGTGGGCATACAGCGACCACAGCTGGTCCCAGTGCCCTGAATATGAACACGGTGGGCTGTCAGAGACTGGAAGAGGAAGCAGTGTTTCAGGATCATTCTGCCTGCCAAAACCCTCTCGCTGTGAGCTCTTTGTCAGGAAGGGTGGAGTGGTGGAGTTTGATTGAGCAGTACCACAGTGATAAAAGTTTCCAACCCTGAGATCTCATGGGCCAGCATACTGGCTGTCATGCCAGGAAAATGGCGTGAATGAATGAGAAGGGAAGCAAAGAGCAAAGTGAAAATGAATGGAACAGGAGAATGAATGGAGCAGGAGAATGCAGCACAGTGTGAGAGGGTAAAAACTGGAATGTTCTACAACAGAGAGTGGCTACAGAGAAAGGAGAACAAAATTACACACATCAAACAAAAATGAGCTGTAATGTAGGAAATAAAAAGAAAAATATATATATATATTAAAAAGAAAAAATACCAAATGTGAATGACAGTTGATGAATAGAAGAATATAATAGAGAACAAAGTTTAGGAGAGGGGAATTAGGAGTGAATGTTATGAAATCAGACATATTGCTGTTCCTGGTCTTTTGTGTTGTCTGTTAAAGTAGGATGGTCAGAGGAGAGAACTTATAAAAATAATTTATTTTAAAGAGGACATTTCCCTTAAATAAAATGTTTTTTGTAAATGTTCCTGCATCCCACTTAAAGAATGAAATGGTTTCAGAATTTCTCCTGCCTGTTTTTGTTTTTTAATGTGTAAAGGTAACTAGTAGCTCCAGCTTCAAAATAAAATTGTTGAATGAAAAGGGAAAGTGCCTATTAGTGCAGGATAGAATAGTGAGCCACTGTCTGGCCAATGGTAGAAGCTGCAGTCATAGAGCTTCAGGCAGAGAATGGTATGGATGTAACAGATGCTGAGGCAGATGTGCAGGTAGATTTCATTAGTGTGTTTCTATATTTCTGACATGGTGCTGAGACCACAGTAACAGAGGCAAGCATGCACTAGCATACATTATTGTTGTCAAGGTACTGAAGAGGTGATTTGTACTGATAACACTATACAGGACTGTTGTATGCTTTTGCGCATACATGAAGCAAGCATTGGAGTTTTTGGTTGGTTGGTTATTTGTAGTTGATGGTGATAGTGTGGTTTTTTTTTGTGGTGTTGTGTTGTTTTTTAAGGCATCTGCGTGCTGTAAAATAGACTTTATAAATATACATTATTCCCCTGGGCTTGGGTGCTGTATTATTTACCAAGAGCATTTGCAGTTAAATCTTATCACCCTACTTATTGGAAAAGGAATGCACCTTTGCTCACAAACTGTAAGGCTAAATGAATATATAAACAAATAACATGTTTGCTGAACACATTCTTCTTTTGGGTTCTTTTAGCTATAAAATTGTAGTTTTGCTTAAAGGCAAATTGCTATTCAGAAGTAAATTACAATGTATATTATTTATACCAAGGTGTAAATAGCCATGTATTCCATTTTGCTTTTTCATTGTTCAAAAAAAAAAAAAGATGTAGTCATTTTTACAACTCTATTATTTATAGAATAGCAGTCATAAACAACAAACTAGGAGTCAGCTAAGTTCTACGAACCTTGAATGTGAGATGATCTGCAAATCCCAGAGTGACTGGACCTGAAAGTGTAAAAAAGAATGTTGATTCTGTCATTTAGAGAAACTGTCACAGTGGCTGAGCAGACTCACTACTGCAAAGAAGATAAAGCTACATGCAAAGCTAGAAATTAGAGGGACCTTTGAAAGTGACAGGCAATCCCAGTATGCAATGCCAATTTATTTAATATGTTGCCTATTGGTTTTCCCACTGACTAAATGGTCTTTAAAATCACTCATCATTTTCATTTACTAGTACATAGTAGTGTAATGGATTTTTTTTTTCTTGACACAAAAATGTATAATACAACACGTACAAACAAATACAATCTAGGTACAATTTTCTTAGATATACAAGCATGTATTAAGAGTGATTACTCATTTAACATGCAAATTAAGTATTGTATATTAAGATTGACTAACACCATATATCATTGGTGGCAGGGCTACTCACACAATGTACAGCATATCTTTGGTTGTTAGTGCAAGAAATAATGATGTTAGGATTTAGGCTCACTTGAATGTTATTGGTTGAATGAGTGTTAGGGAATACAGATAAATATGTCAGTAGAGAAATGTTGCTTTTGATTTGTAAAGATATGAAGGTTTTACAAAAGAAAATATCTGGAAAAGATGTGAGGACTATCTTGGAATCTACTTCCAATATTCTGTATTTTTATAGGTTGAATAAAAAATTCAATGGACTGCTGAAGTTTGGCCTTGGACCAGGTAATTGGTGGAGCCAAACTCTGCAATGCAATGATATCACCAATGGAGCTCCTCTAGACAAACAGTATGCCAGGCTGCCCTGGAATTTTTTTCAGTCTATATAGAACAGAGATGTTCAATTCTATCTGCAAACTCTCATTCAAGCCAAGCCGGAGCACCACTGATTCCAGATCAGTTGATTTCAGACTTCAAACTGTGAATCAGCTTTACCACTGCTTACTTGGAGTAAAAACCTGCTGCCAGATGGACCTTTTATGAGAGTGGTCATCCCTGGCGTTAAGAGAATAGGCCACATAAACACCACATAAACAGTGTACTCAGAGGTGTAGAAAGGCAAGACAATGAGGTTTTCTGGTCTTGAGTTCCATACTGTCTTTCTCACTGAGAACAAAGATGCTCTGTGTGTCCTCTGTATACTTTCATCATTGTCAGTGAATATATTTATAGGGGTCGTATCACTCACATATTTTACATTTTCACTGGTGGTTTCCTGGAAGTGCAGTCATTGGCTCAAAAGTCATCCTGACATACTGCATTCTGCCTGCCAGGAATCTGTGGATCCTGTGGAAATCTGTGGATGCCTGTGGAGTAGTCTCTGATCATTTATAAAAGTTTGTTTAGTAGTCAATCAGGGACAATAGTGTTGAGAGTCAATCAAAAACATATAAAATCAAAATGAAGTCAGAGCCCGCCATATGTGCCAAAGGTTGTAGACTGATCTGTTCACTTTGTACAGAAACTGCGTTTTATAGATAACTGGGACAGGCATTAACCATTGTCTCAATCCCAGATGTATAAGTGCAACAGTTAATGCAGGTAATGTATGTTTATGAATCGATGTATTTGTTTGTTTTGCTTAGGTCAATAATGCATGACTTCATTCAGGGACAATACATACCTGGGTCTGAACTGCATAGTATTTTAGTGTGACCAGCTGCCTTCTTGAGGATTTGTTTGCTAATGTGCAAATGATAAGACCTCCTGATGGTGAATAACTAAGAATGAATGGATGTGAAACAACAGAGTAGAGCAGATTATGATTCAGATTTGATTGTAGTGAGTGAGAGAGAGAGAGAGAGAGAGAGAGAGAGAGATGGGAAAGAGAGAGAAAAAAAGGTAAAGCAAGATTTCTCCCAAACCTCCCGACTCCTCAGTGCACGAGCTCCAAAACATTCTTCTCTAGCTCCACTCTACCCAGAACTCTCCACGACTACCTACTCAGTCTCTCTGCAACTTGCAACTCTCCTCTGGCCCAAACTTCCTTCAGTCTTATCTTGACCAAGAACCAGGTTTGTTACCCCTGACCAATCAAAAGTAACCACCTGCTGGCATCCCCCCACCACAAAAACAGCCACAGGAACTACTGACCATTTGTGATGGGGCATGGCCCAAATGACCACTGTAACTTTACCACCCATATCTCTGTGAGAGACCAAAGATATGCATAGCAATGGGGGTATATGAGCAGAGACCAGCATTTGTCATATATATATATATATATATATATATATATATATATATTCACTCTTGATTGACCATACAATATTGTTTTAAAGGTATACAAGCCTTTACAATAAAACTTAAACATACTGTTTCCCTGTTAACTGCAATTATTTTACGTAGTAAGTAGTTTACATAGATTCTGTGACTGGAAAGCCCATTAAAAAGATGATATAACACAATGGCATCATGAAAGAAATAAATGACTTTTCCCATACTGTTTATGCAAACGTTCCTAGTAAACCTCTTCTCTGATAACTGTGATAAAATGTGACATTTGTAAACCAGAATAATAGGAGACTCTGGGGAATTGTAATGCAAATACGTTTGTTCACTCCCCCACATAGATCATTATCCAAGAACTGAAGAAAATTGCACAAAACAATCTCTGTTCTAGTTCTACTTCTGCCTTCAAACCTCAGGGTTGGGCAGCTGAGCACATGCAGCAAAATTATACACAAAATTATATACAAACAGGCAAGAATCCCCCAAAACAGGGCAGAACAGAAGATCATAATGGTCACATGTCTCGGCACGGGGTACAAAGACATAGCCCTACAATCCCCCCTCAAAGATAATGTTCTTAATCTGCTAGTCAATTTTCAAATTACGTTAGAAAAGAAAAAGATAATAATAAGAGCTGTTCCCAGGGACCAGCTTAGCAAAATAACTATGATGATTGATCCAAATGGCACAGTTTGACAGTGATTGAAGTAATAGATAGTTCTCACAAAAGGTCTGTGTTTACGTGTGTGTGGGCAGCTTTGAGCTTGTTCAATAGATGCTTCGTCTTCAACTGCAGCTCCCTCGTCACTGCGATAACTCTATCTCACACTAAGCTAAAGGTGGGCGTCTCTGCGAGCAGATCCTGGAGAGCAGATCAGCTGACAACAAAAAAAACTATGAAATATGGAACTAAACCAAAAAAAGAGCACCAAAGAGAAACGATCCCAATGCTAGAAGGGTCAAAGGAGGTCTAACATCTAGATTACTGCTGTGAGATTCAGTGACTTTGAAGCCAGCACAAATTACCTTTTCAAAACCTCAAAGTAAGTTCAGAACTTTTGACACCTTTGATGTGTTCAATAGACATATACATTTGATCTGTGTCCCTTCATAAAGTGTAGGCAAGGAAAAGCTATAGGTTGCATTGATTGCATCACTCATGGGAAGAGAAACAGGCAGATCCTAATTAATAAAATATGCTACAGTAAATAAACATCTCAAATGTTTCACTTTACCTTTTAAACTCACCTTGTAAACCAGATAGAGGAAGCTGCTAGCCACATTGAGGTCATGGGTTTCATTTCTAAGGAACAGACATACTGTCAAACTGATAAATATGTCGCTCAGAATAAGGGTTTCTGCCAGATGATGAAACTGTAAACAACTATTACAGACACACTGTATCTCTCATACAAAGACCAGTATCCAACAATATACCATCTGAAATCATCACAAGTAATGCTTGTCCAAGACCAATGGTAACACAGTGTGCCTTTTTTTTTTAACTGTGAAGTTTGCATGAATGTGCGTGTAATTTACTTGCACTGTATGTGTATATGTGTGTTCTTATATGTATTTTATGCACACAGACACATACACACACCCACACAGACACATACATATGCACACTCCATTTTATGTAAAGTGTGATTTCTCTTAAGCAACAAAATAACATTTAAAAAATATCAAGAAACAATGAGAAAGGCTTTCCACGGTGGTAATGAAAGCAAATTGGATATGACTGCAGACCCGCCATTCTTTGTCTTTAAGCTGTGCATGGTGCTAAAGTATTCATTTATGTCATTCCTAGTTCTTCAGAGAACATGCAATCAGTTTCATTAATTCAATACTTGCAACAAACAGTTTAGTAGTATATTAAAGTAGTATTGTGCGTCAAGCATATTCCTAACAAATTATCACTATTTTCACGCCTTCAGATTTAATCATTTCATGTATGTGATAGCTTTCTACACACTGCAGTAGCAGCACGTCCAAGCACATCCACCACACAGTTGGCCCAGCGTAGAGTCATGCATTCAGCACAGGACATTCTCCGCATGTCTATCTCCTCACCAGAATACATTTTAAATATCCATTTTTGACAGTATCTCACTGAGGCTGTGGCATTTAATCATGAGCTGAAGCCATGTGTGTGCGTTTCTATCTAATATCCGAGGCCTTGCTAGATAATTAAATCACACCGTGTGCAAGATATGTTCTCCCAGGATGCCCCTGTGGTTTCAAAAGTGTGAAAGTTCTTTCTGAATTCCTTGCAGAGGAAGGCCATGATAACCTGAGCCTATGTGATGATAACTGAGCCTGTGTGATGATAACTGAGCCTGTGTGATGATAACTGAGCCTGTGTCATGGTAACTGAGCCTGTGTGATGGTAACCTCTCAAAGAAAATCTGGTAAACAAAAAAAATGTAGTAGTTAAAATATAAACATACCACTCGTTTTCACACATTGTATGTAGATTTAGTTACATTCAGCTTTTCAAACATTAGGATAATATCTGTGTAATGTGTCTAGATATTAACATATTAAACATTATATTAATTCAATAAACACTAAATTAAACCATCCTAAACCTACCCTGCTAAATTAAAGTTTAAGTGGACACCCAAAGCAAATTAATAGAGGATTCTTAATTCAATTTAATTAATGTGTGTTGGGAATGCTGGAGGAACAAACCGAGTTCAAACTGCAATTAGGTCAATAGAAGAAGGAAAGCTATCAGTGTGTCACATCTATTGTACTTTCATAAGAGCCTTTTCACATGACACACACACCAGGCAAAATACAAAATACATGTGTGTATCAAAACAGGTTCTATCCAAAAACTGATAGACAAGTTCCAAACACATGTGCCTCAATGTACCTCATGCACATGATGCAGTTTAAAAAGGTTAATTTTTCAGTTATACTGTTTTATGCAGGATTTGCTACAGTACTAAGCTTCTTCCAGTTAGGCATTATGTACATATACATATTTTTAGCATTTTAGTACACTGTATGCAGCACTTTGTGTGAACACACTTTTATTTATTTTTACCTCATGATGAATGACATGTATAGAGGCTACATTGTGATTTTGCAAAATACGAAATTAAATTGTGGAATCCAGAATAATCCAGTGACTCAAAGACTGCTGCTATCTGGGTGGTTTGAGATGTTGCACTGAGAACATGTGTTGCCATGATGAGTAGCGCTTCTGCGCAAAAAGAAGAGACGCGAACGCCGAGCATGTAGAAACATGCTTCCGTTTATTTTTGCTTTTAACACGTATAACATTAAATGGCACCGTCGACAGCGATACGAAACCGACAAAGACATGACAGAGTGACATGAACACGCTTATATACACACATAGACAGATGCATGTTTGTCCCATGTATGGTGTTTCCATGTAAGAAAGAGACGCTCGGCGGACCGCTGTATGACTGGAATGGGAAGCAATTGTAATGTTTACCTGTGGGACTTAAACACTGTAGTGTGATGAGGGATAATCACATTCACTCATAGACTGGTGATTGAACAGATGAGTGGTTGTGGGTTGTGATCACTGGATCATTGGCTGATTGATGAGCAGGGTGTGACACTCTACCATTTACACATAGTAACACTTCCTGTAGCTTTGAGTTATATATCTTCTTCAGACTTACAAAAAGCTTATAGCATTTACTGTAAACAGCTACCTTTAAAACAGCTTTAATTTTAACATGTTTTCCATAATTAATATAATTAAGAGTAACATATTTGGATGATAGGAAATATCCATGTGTGGATAACAGAACAGCAGATAGCAGAAAGAACAAGAAATAAACCAAAGGTCCTGCTTTCTTTCCTCTTGTATGATCACTATGAAAATAGAATTTCATGGAAATGTATCTTCAAGGTAATCAAAGCAAACCATTGTGTATGTCAGAGGGAAAACAATAGGAAAGGAGGATACAGAAAAATCAATTTTCTTCTTTGTGAAATCCTTGCCTATCTCCCTTTTTCTGTCTCTTTGTCTGACTCACTTTTCGAAAACCAAAGGAAGACTGTGTGAGAATGGAGAGGATGAGGAGTCAGCAAATCACTCTGCTGTTTTACATGGAACCAAATTTGGGAGACATATCACAGTTATACTCTCCTTCTGCATTTGTGTAAAAGTAACAAAAGAGCTTTGTGGTTGAAGAGACCATCAGAAAGCAACAGATTCACTTGCTCTTTCCCTCTGCATGTGCAACATGATGATTTGGCCTCTGCTCTGTCTGAATACAGGGCCTGTAAGCCTGTCTGTCCTCATTCATCTTCTCTCTCTCTGCAGTCTGCTGTCCATGTGGGGAATGGAAGCATCACCATACTTGAGGCAGAGGCTGCTGCTGCTGCAAATCGATCCTTAAGCAGAAGGGGGAAGATTGAGAGGAGATTTCTGTTTCGCCACACTGCATGCCAGCGACTCCATGTAAGGACAGTGAATCAGCAGAAGCTGTTGATGGATTTGCGCTGTACCAGATGTCTTGGCCCAAGCTTGGAAGAGTATTGTGGAATGATAACAACATTCCTGTGTTTTTCTGAAAGAATAGCCTGCGTCTGTGTAGTAGGCTGGATTACAACGGCACCCTCAACAAACTGTAAGATGTTTGTGGAGTTGCAGACACACGTGAGTCAAAGGTCAAAGGTCTCATACAAAAAGGCTGGAGGTGGCACAGGCAGGATCACCACGGCATCAGGCCTGTGCTACCCCATAAAGCTATACGGTGTGTGGGGCTGCAAACAACAACAGCCATTGACAGGGAGGGAAAAGCAGGAGCAATTTAAATTATTACAAAACAACCATCCTCTCAAAGGCTACAGTTTACTTTTGGTGGTGGTGATAGAAGAGAAAAGCCATCTCCCTGCTGACGGTAATGGAATAATACCTGTGATGTAAATCACAAGCATCTCATACCACCTCCGTGCCTAAATGTTATAAGAACATATTTGGTGTAGCTGTACACAGATATGCATCAAATATCATACAGTGGTGAAAAAGAGCAGTGCCATAAATGTAATACAAAGAGCATCTTTGCCATAGAAGTACATGGCTTTGCATTAAAACACTGTGTTAAACCGAGGGGTAAAAAAGCAACATTCTTGCCCTGATCTTTAAAGAAAACGAATGAAAGCAGCACAGAAGCATCGGATCTTAGTTGGCAGACGTTATTGTTGTAAAATTAAGGAGAAGTGCAGGGCACACTGAAGCATATAGAAGTGCACCTTTGGGTTGTGCTGACATGCTATTTGAATTGGAGTTCTGTATCATGCAGAGGCATACAAGCTATATATGCACACACTAAGTGTGAACGTCAAATAAAGCTGCATACTCAATATGTTGCTACACCAGAAAAACTCTCCAGGGGTGATTGTTCTTATATATGTATATATCACTTGTGCTTTATTCATTTCCTTTGGCTTGTTTATTTTATAATAAATGAATACATTTGGCCGAATGCCTTTCTGTGTAGCATGGTGTCTGGTGTGGACCCCATAATGTGCAAAAGGGAAGACATTAACCAATGTATGTTCACCACACTAGAGAGATAATATGTATTCTTCTCTAAAATGGTATAAATAAGCCAGTTGTGTAAATGCTTTACTGCATTCCATTCCCAACAATGAGCCCATTAGGCATAGCTGGGAACCTCATTCTCCAGATAAGCAAGTGATAAGGTCAAATTGAGTCAAAAATAAGCAATGCAAAACATCAATTTCTGAAGACTGAAAATGAATGGAATGGTAATGAATGAAAGAGAAGAGAATGGTAATGAATTGTGATGTATTATGGACTTTGTCGGAGCAGAACTGAGCACTAACTACATAGTCTCCTAGCAACATAGACAAACCCACATGTAATCCTACAGCAACCACTACACAGGAGCCACTAGGGTTTAATTAAAACTGAACAAATTAGTTTCAGGTTAGCTGCAAGCGTGACACTAAAAGACCTCACCTTTTGCCATTCAATCTGAATAAGCCTCTTCTGGTTATTGCAACAGGTCTGAGGGAGGCACTGCATCATTTCTTTGCAGCCCTGTGAGTCAGAGTCATTTGAGTCTATTTTTGCCTTACAGATGAGGTGAGTAGCTGTCTAAACCACTGAGTGAAAATGCTCTAAAACTTCGTTTTTTCTGTTCTCCAGCTCAGTGGCCAATAAAAACTTTTCACTCCCATACAGTGATGGAAAGAATCAAATCACATAACCTATAATTACTCTCATGTATTTTTCAACCAACACTTGTTTTGTGTTTTTTTAAGAGCTATGACTTCTTTCTATTTTGTTCTATTTTGTTTCTATTTGTAAAGTTCATAATTGTGTGTTATATGCCATGTTATCATTCCTGTTGGACATCCTTGATTCTTATAGCTGCCAGTATGTAGGTCTCAAAATATACATTCATACCTTTGCAATGACCTTTCATATCCGTACAATCAGATCCCGTACCTTTACAATTTCCTTCTGCAGCTTTTGTAGTTATACAGTTCTGTACCTTTACAGTACAAATTTGTAGCTTTGAAATGCCATTTTGTACATTTATTGTGCATTTACATACTTCTATATATCATTCTATACCTTTACAATTCTCTCCCTTAGTATTAGTATGTTACAAATGGTGCCTATTTTGCCAATGGACTTCTACATGTTCAGGCACCTATTTGTAACATGCAATCTCAAAACTCTCAAAAACTATTCACAATTCACAGATCTTTATTAGTAGAAAAGAAGCAAACAGAAAATGAATACCAAAGGAATTTATTACTCTGCTTCAGATTAAGACAGAGGAAGGTGGCCTAGTGTATCTGCACAACAGATACACTATACTAAACTGTTCTTTTCACAGCTGTAGTTTGTGCTGGGGGCAAAAGGACATAATAGTTTCCTGCAACTGAAGAGTTTTAATGAAACAAATGAAACTAAACGAAACATTAAAGTCCACTAATAAGAACTAAAGAAAGCCACTGTAACATACAAGAACCGACAAACGGTCACGAAATGAAAAGGCTTATAAAAGACGAAACATAAGGACTTAATAACACTCCCAGGTGTTAAGGCAAAAGACGTACAACATACACCACAAGGAAAGTGTGGCACAAATTCAAAACACAGAAGCTCGTTTAAAACAAAGGAATACAAAGCCCATGTGCAAAGCCATCATGGTCCAATAGAGGCTACTGGCAGGGGGCACCATTGAAGTTCTATTTAATTTTGAATACATTTCAGTATCCAAATTAGGTGCATAAGTGAGCTCCATTGTTCAGTCAAAGAGAACAAGCTAGTTTGTTTACATTAACAGGAACCTTCCCTAAAAGGTTACAACATATTGCCGCTGAGTTTTACCATATCAACCACATGCACAGCATGAGGTCAGTCCTCAAACTTTGTACTGTGGGCCAGTTACAGGAGAGGACAGAAGCATGGTGAGGAATCTGCATATTTATTTACTTCAAATGTAATGTTTTAAATGTAGGTGCTTGGCAGTCAATTGTATTTGTTTAGTAATTTGTGTGTGTTTGGATATATTTTGTAACCACCCACACACACATTTTCTCAGTTTAATTTTCCTTTATGCTTGTTCTCTGCAAGTCTTCTTCTCTGCCAATACTAGAATAGTTTGTTAGTCATCAGTGCTAGACGTGGCCATAAAAGGCTCAAGGTACACCAGTCTAATTTGCATTAAATCTGTTCAAGTAGCACTACTACTTCTGACTTTCACAAAGCCAGGCAACAGGATGCCTACATAGGCTTCAAAACAGATAGTCTACTTAGGATAACAGTCATTGCCACACCCTCTTCTACACCCTCCAGCTTAGTCAACACCAGTTCTGCCCTCTTTCTGCCCTCTATTCATCTCCGGTACCTGTACTGTGTTAATTACTCATTAAGGACTTGTACATATACATCACAGTCAGAATTTGTTTCTAGCTCATGTAATAGAGTATCTGAGCCTTTTCATTCAGTGTCTGTGTACAGTCTGCTTGGGTTTTGCACCCCTGCTTCTTCCTGATGTTGATGTCTGATTGTTATTGTGTGTTAATTCTTTAATGTCCATGCCTCTTCAGATTTACATTAAAGAACCATAAAAAGCAAAAATACATTAGAGAAGAAAAAAAGTACCATTAAAGCTTCAAAAGCCAAATTAATTGAAGATGCCCGTCATTATATGCAACATTATACTAGAACTTAACATGTCATTAGCCACATTTATACCACCCTACCAAAAAACAACTGTAACACTTTAGTTTAAGTTCATGGTGGCTGTACTACAGATGTGTCTGAACACAGTGCATCACAGCTCGTTGTTTATGTGGGGTGAGTAGCCGCAGTTTATTGTGCTCGTGGTGACCTCTGACCACCTCCGAAAGCACCTACTAAGGGCTCTTGAGTATCAGAACTGGACCATGGAGCAATGGAAGAAGGTGGCCTAGTCTGCTGAATGAAATTTTCTTTTAAAGTGCATCACTTACTTGGGGTAGAGTTGATACGAGATGCGCTGTGTAATGAAGGCCAGTAGAGGCAGTGTGATGTTTTGGGCAATGTTCTACTGCAAAACCTTCTGTCCTGGCATTTATGTGGATGTTACTTTGACACATACTACCTACCTAAACATTTTTTCATACCAAGTACACCCCTTCATGGCGATGGTATTCCCTAGTGGAAGTGTTCCTTTTCAGCAGGATAATGCACCTCACCACAGTGCAAAAATAGTCCAGGAATTGTTTAAGAAACACAGAAAAGAGTTGTAGGCCCCAACTCACAATATACAGGATTTAAAGAAGCTGCTAATATCTTCAGACCTCTTGTGGTGTCCATACGTTAACAGAACAGCACTGTTTTGGTAGCACAAGGGAGACCTACAAAATATTAGGCTAATAGTTTAATGTTACTACAATTTTATGTATATATAGGTACATAAATAATGGGTTTTTTTATTCTATTTAATCTTTGGGTGTGATTTGATCCTTAAAAATATTTAAAAACAAGTAAAGCAAAATGTCCACTGTACATGTACGTATTGCTTTATGTATGAATCCGCACTGACAACAGCTATTAACGGAGGATATTAATAATTGATGCCACCCCAGCTTTTAGCCAGTATATATTTTTTTCACGTCCTTTTCCTCTTCTCCAAGTGTTGTGAGTGACTGCAGCTGTGATTACACGCCCAGTGTAATTTCTCATGGCAAGGCGTAGGTTTCATAACTGCATTACATCTCAGCAGGCACATCCCTGCAGAATTATTAACCATCAATTCCTCTTGCCTGGTTTGTCAGCTTTTTTAATGAAACACTGCTTCCGCCTCTCACCAGTTGATTAGCTGAGAGCCCATTACCCCACCTTAACCCATGCCACCCGACACCTCAGCAACCAACTAAAATGATCCTCTGTGGATCTGTTTCTGTAGATGTTGCTTCTTTCCTACATCCTGATGGATCAAAAGCCAACACAAAAAAACACCATTAAGCAATGTTCTGTGACATTTGAGTTGTGTAAATTGAATAGTACAGCACTTGCCCTTTCTAGGTCAGAGTTATAAATATAGCTGCTCAAACAGGACATAACTGTGGAAAACACACTAAACACAGCATGACCTGCTCACTGTCAGTTACTACAATTACACTGTGCAAATGACTGTAAAAATACAGCACTTGCAGGCATTGCTTAAGCAAATACCAATGTCAAGTCTGGTCAGTCTTTTTTTCATATTCTAGCAAAAACTGGGCTCAGTGCATCTAGAGGTCTATTCCAGTCGCCTGCTTAAATATAGACACTGCATACAAGGGACCCTCTCCTTTTATTTCTGCTCCATTATAAACGAGGGTAAAAGTTCTCTTTAAACTCTTTTTTCCACTATTAATAAACTCATTACGTGACACACTTCAACAGTCTCGGCTCGATCAAAGAGTGGGAGGCTTTTTTTGCAGTTCTTTCAGGACACAAAATTAATTAAACCAATCAAGCATTTGTATCACCAACTGCTCCTATCTCAGATTCCCCTCCTGTTGCTCCTGGCTACAGGATGGATAGTTTACTATTACTGATCCTCTATCAACTCACTGGTAAGTCTAACTTGGCTTCCTCAACTTGATCCTGCTCCAACCCATGTCCTTAAGGCATGGGCACCTGTTATTTCTCTACCGATTTCAAATATAGAAAATACACCTTTAATGTCTGGGATTGTTCCTCTCTTCCTGAAAACAGCTGCTGTTGCACTTATTCTGTAGTTATCTAGTTTAGATAACTACAGGCCAATTTCCAACTTTACTTTCTTGGCAAAGGTTTTAGAGAAGGCAGTTACCATGCAACTGCAGGCATTTTTTTTTCAGCATGGACATGGATCTGCCCCAGAAGATCATTTCTTGATCCTATCCTTTTATTAATATACACGTGCCTTCTTGGTGAAATCCATTTTACCACCTTGTTTCTGTATTAATGTATTTCGTTTACAATAATGCATGTGTTCACCTCATGTTGCTCCCTCTAAATATGTTTGTAAAGTCCCCCCCCCCCCCCAAATTCTTGTAAATTTTGAAGAACTCTACTTCAGCTAATTTATGTAGGTAACTGTTTATTACCCAGCATGGCTACTCTATTATCCATCTATTCATACATTCATCCATACATTCTCTACCTCTTATCCAAGTCCACGTTGTGGGTGCAGCAGCACAGGCACTGGCCTTCCACACCAGACTCTGCCATTCATGTCTTTGTGGACTATGGGTGCACAGTCATTTGGATGGGTGAACGAATACTTTTGGCAATATAGTGTATCACTAGCCTGATACAGTTGTGTACAAACAAACTATAAGATTTACTGTCCATTTATCTTTCAACATTTACAGAGGTCAGTCATAAACAGGTGATTTAACCACTTAATTGCCACTAGCTTTTTTCCCCCACATGCTTTTTCTTCCGCATCCACTTTTCTGGCCCCTTTCTTCCCCATAACCCCTATCACATGGAACACTGATTGGTGCATATGTACAATGTAAAAAAGTGTTTAAATTCACTATTTATTCTGACTTCTGAACTGAAACATTTTCACATTTAGAACAGATTGAAACTGATTACAGGCTCTTATTTGACAAACAAAATCAGTTAAATGTCATATTTATGGCCAAATTCTAACTAGGCTACACATAATTCCTATTTTTTCTGGTCTCCCTAAAAAAAGCTTTATTACACTTTATTCATTATTTGGCTGCCAGAGTTCTCACCAGTACTAAATTCTTGTAGTGGTAGGTTCTTTTGTGTATGGTCTCCTAAACCCTTTTCCTTTTGTGATTACTCTTTTTTATATGCTTGGTTTCTGGTTACTTTGCTGGTGTATTATTATTATTATTATTATTATTATTATTATTATTATTATTATTATTATTATTGTTGTTGTTGTTGTTGTTGTT
>JAOYMR010000004.1:16034632-16099515 GCA_025802075.1 Tenebrosternarchus preto | reverse complement strand
CCACAGTGGGTGGAGGAGGGGGATACAGCCCAGCAGCCACCACAGTGGGTGGAGGAGGGGGATACAGCCCAGCAGCCACCACAGTGGGTGGAGGAGGGGGATACAGCCCAGCAGCCCTGCTGAATATTCAACTGAAGTGAATGCACCATCAAATATATTTCTGGTCACATTCTATGGGCATTTTAATGTGCGCACCATGTTCTGACATAGAATTAATATTAAAGACTATCTGGAAAAAGTGTAGACTTGTTTTGTACATGTGGCATCTCTGAAAAGGTAAGGTTTAAAAGTAGGATGAATACAGTCATTCATCTTACATGGGTGTCTTTTTAGTGAGACTGCAAAACTTCAAAGAGGATGAATCATTTTGGAAAAGAACAAAAGGTAAGAGCCTGCAGCTCTTCAAAGATACACACATTTGTACTTGTTATCAGATGGGAAAAAGCCAGCTACATTGCCTGTGCATACCCTGTGTCTCTGAGTGGGTTCCTAGAGTGAATCCATGAATTAGCAATAGATTAGCAAAATAGGTCAGTACAAAGACTGAATTATTATCTCAGTCTACCTTTATCTCCATGAGCACTTTTTTAACTTATTTCATCTCTCTCTCTCTCTCTCTCTCTCTCTCTCTCTCTCTCTCATTTTTTCTTTCCGTTCTTCTCGTTCACACTCTGTCATATAAACTCTTCCTTCAACCAGCCTTCAAACACTGTTAATATTTCAAGGCTCAGACACTTTCTAATACCTGTACTTCTAATACCTATACTTCTTATCAGCAATCAGCTAACTCCTTTTACACACACACACACACACACACACACACACACACACACATACACACCATGCAAGCACAACCAATCCCAATCCACTGATATTATTGATCTTTCTCCTTGTGATACTGGGTGTCCTCATATGTGTCTCCCTTTCTTGATTCCTAAATGACTGCAGCAGTTCAAAGCACCTACATGAACACACACACACACACACACACATACACACACACACTCACACACACATTACGTTCTAATCATATGGAAACAGACATTTACTGTTGACCTGTGCTAACATCATCAATTATTAAACTCCAAATCCACTATCGGCACAAACAGCAGAACAATCATTTTCAGTTCATTCATTTTCAGTTCTATGTCACAGATGAGATCCTCTCAGGTAAAATGGACTTCCAGGCGATCTCCTCTCTAGCAGGCTTTTCTCTTTATCCAGCCGATTAACCTTTTACCCCTCATGCACCCAAGAAATGCACATTCAGTGTGAACACTCCCACCCCTCATATACAGTTCACTGGGAGCAGCTGCTAAGGGCTACAGATCTTCACCTTCTCAGTGACAAACAAAGGTTGGCAATGCTGAATTCTTGGGGGACTGGGAAAGGTCAGGATTGTAAGTGAATAAAATATACTCTTCCCCTATATAATAAAATATACTCTTCCCCTACAACGGTGTGCATCCGAGCTCCCTCTACCCCATAATAATTGCATTTCAGAAGACAGTCACTTACCCATCCACCAGCATCAGCACTATGTGGTTGATTCACAGTGGAGGTGAGGGAAGTAAACATCTGGCAAAGCTCACTGGTCTACAAACGTCTGCCAGTCATCTTATTGGCAGCATGCCTGCTTTGGCTGCGGCAAGGGCCACAAGGCAGGTGGAGTGTTGCTGTGTGTTGTGCTGTTATGCAGGACGTAGTGTGGAAGTCTCTGCCGCACACATTTGGCGAATGTCTAGATCTCACAGTGAGAGCGCGCTAATCCCGCCAGCCTGTCAGTGCTGCTGCATGCCACCTTGTGAGCTGTGTGAGCAGAGTATCAGCATGGGGTAAAAACATGAAGCACTGAGTCTTTTTCTCACCCTCTCTGTCTATCTGTGATGCACACATGCACATGTACACGTCTGTGTGTGTGTGTGTGTGTGTGTGTGTGTGTGTGTGTGTGTGTGTGTGTGTGTGTGCACGCACAAACACATACACATTCGACAGCTGACAAAAACACTGAAATATCACAATAAATTAGCCAGGACTGTGCTTAGAGCGCTAAGCTTAAATAAACCCATTTGCTTAGTGAAGATTCCTCGGTCGTCACATCACAAGCCAGTCTCCAATATACATTTACAAATGCTCTTTATCAGTCCTGCACACTCATGCTGTCCTTAAAGCATCATACACACTCAGTTCGAGCAACCTAGGGGTATTTACACTGTAGCTCACTCTGCCAGATGGAAAACGTATTAGTAATGCCAGTGAGTCGATTTGCAACCCTTAAAGAAGCGACTGTCCACCATGTGCTCTGATAATTCTCATCTCAAAATGTGTGTAAGCTGACACAGATATGGCACATCCTTCTATTACTTTTTCATGCCACAGAGAAAATGACTTTTAAAGGAGACGCATTATTCAGCAGCTGTGTGTAGCATTTATCTGACTTTTTAAGTCAGAGGAGAGGGTAGATACACTGGGAGAGTTGCCTATGGAGGCAATTAACAGTGAGAGACATATGGGGAAATGGTGATAATACAGTATTACTAAAGCAACTAATGACCTTTTATAATGTCGTATAGCTTTCAAATGGTACTAGTGCAATTTGAATAGGTTATACATTCTCTGCAGATACAGTTTTAATCAGAATTGTGTGTTATCTTACATTTAAAGAAACATGTAACCCTTACCAATTCACTCATCCCCAAACTGTCATTACAAGAATATGCAATTATAATGTAAATTTTAAACTTAAAAACTACCGTGAGCTCACCTAAGATACTCCTTGCACCCATTCCCCATTTGCTAATGTTATTTATCATATGGAGTCATAAAGGAAGTCAGTAGATGTGTTCCAAATATTTACATGATTGCATAAATTTTGCCTAGAATTGTACATGAATTCAGGGACCATTACCTTCAGGCTTCAACAAAGTAAATCAAGAACAGTGCACCACTCATTAACCTGATACACAGAACCTGCACCAAAACCCTGACCAGGTGACACGGCTGGGAGAAAGAAAAAAAAAATCTCACCTGCAGCTCACCTGTGTCCTCTGAACTTTTCATGCGTGTCTCCACTGACCATGGATCGACAGATTTAAATGTCACTGAGAATCTATAATATTGATCTGTCATTTCAAATCTGAATCAATAGACTGGATTCTTGTTAAGAAACCCCCGTTACACTTAATCGTTGTTACCATTCACATACATAACATAAAATATCATTAGACTACAGCTGTGTACTTGTAGACCCATTCCTACACACTGGGATGTCATACATCAGTCAGAAAATGTTGATCAGATTTCATCATTAACCATATGCACAATGTTAAGACGTTTACAACTATCTACCACACTGATACAGTAGATCAGTAGTAGTTTCAGAAAAACGTCTTTTTATAAATCACTGTGTCGCGTATAAACCTGCTTTCCATCAGTTATTTCCTTGACCACAAATCAATGAACTTGGCATCTTTTGATTAGATAATTATCATTAGCTCACCCTCAATGGGACAATTATCATTACCTAAATTTAGCTTGATTTGTCAGAAAACTAATGCACTATTAAGAGTTATAATGACGTTCAGCAGCTTGAAAAGAATGAAGTAAAAAAAAAATAGAAATCACATTTTCATTCTGTAATAGATTAATGTATTTAAATACATTGTGTGTTTATTAGGTGGACAGACTCTAAAGGTGCTACTCTAAAGTCCTTTTTTACTCCCTGGACTTCAGTATAGATCAGGACTCAAGTATAATCAATCAACTGATTTTAGAGTGCAATATTGGTGCCAGCAGTTGTGGAGTACAACTTACAAATAGTAAGTAAAATGTACAACAGCCTTTCTGATACAATCACAGAGTAAATAACTGTATCCAACAAAGCAATAATTGAAATTCAACGGTTTTACCAAGTCATTCACATCATGTAGTTGTGTATATTTTTAGATTTTATATTGTCTCAGGTAAACAAATTTATCAAAGTTTCCTCTGCAATTTTCAGTCAAGTCTGCGTAAGTGAGCACTACTACTGAATGACAGATATTGTCATTTATTTAACCAACTGCTTTTTTGTGGAAGTGCTTTTCCCATAGTCTAGGTGTTATCACAGATGCACCAATGCTTGTAAACAGGCTTTTGAGGATGACAGAAAACTGAAGGTGAAATTGAGTGTATAGTTCACCAGAAAGCATCATGAGAGTTTGTCCATACTTCACCAAGAGAGATTTATAGGTGTTTCTATGTAACCATTTCCCCCTCTGAACTTCTAACTCTAGAATGATATAAAATATTTGTTTATGGTCTAGATATCAATAGTTGTGAAGGTTTTCATCTTGTGCTCATATCTTTGCCCTTCAGCTCACGGCAGTACAAAATAAGGTATATATCCTTACCCTAAAATGATCAAACATTATAAAATGATTTCTATTTCAGATAAGTGTCAGTTAAGAGTACTGATGTTTTGACATTCCATGGTTTTTCAGTAATGAGACCAATAACAAACTCACTCGGACAAGTATACAGGAAACCAAGCAGTGAAGGGGACACACTTGTCCTTTGTATAACCCCAAAACTGTGACAATTCTTTACCCACTATCGAAGTGTTGCTCTTTTTTTTCCTTCCCACCATAAGGACATCTCACTCTAAGTAAGAATGAACACACATCATTTCCTGCAGGACCATGGCAGAAAGTAGATTCTGATAAAATAACTCCTTCATGACATCCAAATAATCAGACAAATCACCGGTAAAGGTTTCTCATCGAGTGCCTTGGGTGGACAGCGTGCTGACAGGATGCCGCTACATGTGTGATGAGCAAACACAAACACATGTCAAGGGCCTCTGCCACTGTCCCCAACACACCCCATTACTCACTGAAAAACTATTACCCATAATGCTCTGTAAGGCTGGTCAACTGAGTGTCAGAAGGAAATGACTGATCATTGATTTACTTGAACTGAGGCAGTTGTTTCTCTGTGCTTCCAGCTATGTTTAAATCTTTTCCACATCTTGTCCACTACAAAAATGTCTTTGCAACTAAAAATATTCAAATGTATAATCTTGCTATTATGATATAAATGTAAACTAAGATTATCCAATTTATCTCTAGATATTTTTACTTTTTTTTTTTTTTATTTACTGCGTTCTAACCTTTATTTCTTGAAAGATTCAAAAACACATCTGTACATCTATGCTATATGCACTTCTCACTCTTACTTTTCCTCTCTCCCTGTTCTCAGGCTCCTCTTTGTACTGCTGATTTTCTGTAAATGACTTATTTATTACCAAGAAGAAAGTAACAATGTTCATTAAAAGCAAGCAGCCCAGGAAAATGACTTGAAAAATGAAGAAAGGGCTCTGGCGGCGATGACCTCGGCCTTGGACGTTTGCAAGCATAAGGTTTCACATGTTGCCCATTTTTAAATAATTCCACCACTGAGCAACCACACCACAGAATGGCCTTCACTGTGACTCTGTATGGGCCTGCATCATTCCTTAATCTCTGAGCACAGCTGGTTGGCTGGGTGTAGATCAACCTAGAGTTCCTTACACACACACACACACATAATCTTTATGGGGTATTACCATCGACTTACCATTTAACTAAATAATGCTATGTGTACACTTGCACTTACATTAGATAGACAGATAGACAGACTGATGGATAGATCAATAGCTGGTTAGTGAGTGAGTGAGTGAATGAGTGTGTGAATGAGTGTGTGAGTGAGTGAGTACCAATTCAATGTCCAAATTTACACAGTGGTCAAGTGTTTTCCTAATATTAATGGAGACATGTTATGATGGAACATTTAGTCTCTACATGGAGCTAAATAAATATACATAAACAAATATGCAAACTACAAACATACACACACACACACACACACACATATACATATGTATGTATGTGTGTGTGTATTTGCTGTATTACTGGACGCTGTCCAAGTAGCATACTCATCAAAACAGTTCATCAAACAAGAAGACAGGACAAACTTGAATCCATAACCTAGAACCAAAGGATTAGAGCTTAGTCCAATATCAAAAACAGGAACAATATAAAGTAATAGAGAAACAAGGAACAGGGTCAAGTAATAGAGAAACAAGGAACAAGAAAAAGAAAGAAACAAGGACCAGCTTGACGGAATTCTAGATCATTGTTGTTCTAGAGTAGCAAATATTTACAAACAGAAATGAAAAGTGAATAGGGATTTATACAGGGCTAATAAATCAGGAGTGAAAGTGAGGTGTAAGGGCAGAGCCTTAGGAGACCAGTGGAAAATGACGAGAGAGAGCAGAAGGTGGAGCAGAACAAGAAAGAGCCTCGGTAACAATTTAGAACACAATGTTTATGTTTGTTTGTTTGTGTGTATGTGTCATCCCAGCTCCAGTGTGGACCACTGCAAAGTGAAGAATGACTACACTGCAGAGATGTAATTTAACTGTCACAATAAATAGAGCTATAGGTGACATAATCCCATGACAATTGCGGGGCCTCAACACTTAATATAGCCAAAGCAGGCTACTGTATGTTGTTTGTGAGTGTGGATGCCAATGGGAGCAGCGCTGTGAGGAATCAATATCATAATGTTAAAACTGTTTGATATATCTGGGCTATTCTGTAGTGGAGAGGGATCCAGAAAAGATTCACTGATTTGTCCAAACAAAAATGTGACCTGATTTGGAAAGCGTGTTAGTGAATACTTTTTAAAGGACATTTATAGCTGACGTGCTGAGCAATGCACCAATGCCACAGAACACCAAACACCATAAAACCTATTCACACTTACTCTAAATACTGTACTTAAGATCCTAAAACCTTTGTTTTTCGTCAACATAAGATTCTTGTACGATATGGAACAGATACCGTTCCTTGGAGTGTTTGCTTCCTGGGTGTTCCTACACTCTTAACTGAGCTTGTCATTAACATTCAGGAAGGATATACAGTAGAGGGTGTGATTTTAAAACAGTCAATATCAATGCATACGTGGATATAAAACAACACGTTGGCAGACTTGCCTTACCATGAACACCATCAATTTGACATCAGATGGAAATGGCAGCATAGCTGTGGCACAGCCGGTGATTTCACAGGCAGTGATCTACACAAATGCAAATTTGAAATGGGTGTTTCATGTTATCCTATGAAAAGTTAGGTGACTCATATCTGTCTGGACCCAGCTAATGGTTTATCTTGCTAAGACATGAAATCAGTTAAGACTTCTAGATTGTTCATGACTGATAAAACTAAAATAGCATTGCTCGAAAACTCTTAAATTTATCAGTGCACCCATTTTTAATTAAATTGCCTCTTTTGAGAATTACCAGACTCTCAAACTTTGAGCAGATGTCAAAAGCAGACATAAGAACATCTCTAACTGCAGTGGGCGGGATGCTAGGCACACTCTTGTAGACGCCCTGCAATCCAGCTTGTGGAGGACCTCAAATTTTCACTCTGCTTTCTGCTCCTCGTGGTCATCTATGTTGTGTTACATCAACCACTTATTCTTCCTCTCTAATATGTAGTTTTTAGTGTGATACATTTGCGTTGACACTTAAATGTGACAGTATTTGAAGGTTTGAAAAGATGAAAATGAGACAATGATGAGAACCACTGACAATCTGCAGAACGAACCAAAACCTAGATCACTCGTAGAAATTCTACTGGCAATTCACACAACAGAATTGACAATCTAGAAGGGCTGATATTGATGCTACTCTTGAATAATCCCTCTCCCTCTGTGTCACAAGTCCTTTTTTTCTCCTGAGTCTTTTCTTGCCACCAACACTGTCACAATGGGTACCAGTTCCTCTATGACCCAAACATAAATCAATGACATCAAACACATGACACCAAATGCACCATGAAGTCATACAGAACAGGATGTTAAATTGCTTTCGCTATTGAATAAAAATAGAAATAGAAAAATTAGGAGTGAAAAAAATATAATGGGATTTTCTCCCTGAAATTAAGATTATGAAGTAAAGAATAGCATTACACAGTAGACCTCTACAGGTCTCCAAGATAAACCATGAAAACTATTTTGACCTGCAAGTAAATTCATACTACCAAGCCTTAAATCTCATGTGTACATATAGTATCATTGTAATTGTTCTTTCTAGAAAAAAATCAGCAAACTTCAGACAAGGCTTGCAGCATCTTTCAGCTCTACTTGACCTTGGCGGTTTTGCGGTGAGATGGCATGTCATGTTGACATCGCCGCCGTGAAATCAGCCACCTCCACTATTAGCGTTCACGGGAACACACGTCATGCTGCGTGGTCTCTGCGGAGGCGGTGAACGGCGCCGCTAATAACTCAGCTGCTCACAGGGATGTGTGTGCGCGTGAGGGTGGCGATGCTTCACTGCCTGATCTCGTACTCTCTCACTCCGCTGCTCGGTACTCGCGCGCAGACAAGTGCTCTGCGCTGGCTGCTCCCAGCGCTCCTTAACCGCTGATTTCACTAATGAATGAAGAGAAACACGCGAAATGAGATTTTTCCTCTCCCGCTTGCCTCCTCCCTGTCACTTAATGCTGTCTCGCACACATTCATCCTCTTGCTGTCTCTTTCCCTGTCTTTAATTCCTCTCTCATTTCCTGGTCATTTTCCTCTTCTGCAGACATTAATATGACAGTAAAAATGTGTGTATTACAACAATCAGCAATGTATCATATATCAACAAGCTATCAAAGTTATAACTTTAGAAAAGATCAAGAAATTATGTGGGTAGTTATTCAAAACACAACAGTAGTACAAGAATGTGAAATATTTTAAACATGTGTTCTAAACATGCATGAAATTGGTAAGTATATATATACTATTTTCATGCATATAATTTATAAAATAAGCTTAAAATACTGCTACTTCACTCCTGTTAGGATAATTTCATATAGGACTACACAATGACCTTGACAATTGTGTGTTGTTTTCTAATTTTGATCTCTAGTGTGTATATATGATTAAGGAATGCAGTGGACTGTAGTAAGATAGTAGTGTATGTCGTACATATATCTGAATATAAAGGATGAATGACATGTAACCTTACATCTTGCTAATGTCCCTGTGATGCCCTTTGCCAAGACAAATCACCCTGTCAAGGTCACAATAAAGTGATTTTAATCTCATCTAGAAAGGTACCTGCAAAAATAACTGCTCTCACATTTTTACCAGCTGCTGGTCTTAAATATATGATTAACCTCTCACCCTGTTTCTTCTACCTCTCATCAGATATTTGTTGTTACTATGATTCTTTTCTGTCTAACCCCAACACCATAGCTATATTTAAACTGCAATTAAGAGAGAGAGGTTAGCTTGATCTGAACTGCAATAAAAGGCTAATGCAATACAGGGCAATTTCAGCAGGCTAGCATGTGATCTAATGATAGTGTAGTGAGAACTCACAGTCATTCCCTGTGTGGCACTATGCGTTTGCTAAATGACAAGACAATTAACCTTAAAAGTATGTCAGTCTGCGGTTGCTTGGAGAGTGATGGCTACAATGCGCAGCATTAGGAATCGTTATCTTTTTCCGTCTTAGCCTGCAGCTGTGAGCCCAGGTGGTATGTGTTGGTATTGGCTGGTAAAGTCACAGGGTCAGAGACTGGTTAAGAGTCCTTATTTGCTGACTCTGGACTATGGGAACATGCTAACTTAAGGGAAGGTGGGGAATGGACTGAATAAACTAAAGATTTTGCTGTATACACTGGATATCAAAATTTCCTACAATTTCCTAAATGTCAAGGTTATTGTGTAGTCTTATGTGAAATCGTCCTAATGGGAGTGAAATAGCAGTATTTTAAGCTTATTTCATAAATTGTATATATATTAAAGAACAGCATAAAAAACTCAAATGATATAATTGACAAAGAACAGTGATAAAATTAGAGATACCTGCAAGTTATTGGTGTTAATCTGGCAGCTGGTGCTAATTTCCTTAATTCTCTGACAAACCCTACTTAAATGACAGCCTAACTTTCCAGTTTTCACTGACTTTGCAAAAGTGGTGAGCCGTTACAAAGTTACTGAAACCTTTTGGCAGCAGGTTGTCCAGTTAGTCGTTCCAAGTCTCTGATTTCTCGAATATTGCATCTTTACAACATCACAAATCATTCAAGTCCCCCAAGAAGGCTGGTCGCCCACGAAAGACAAATGCAAGAGAGGACAGGATAATGCTGAGAATCTCCATGGGTAATCAGTTCAACACTTGTAGCTGGAATTACTCGCCAGTTCAGCACTGAACAGGGTAAGGATCTGTCTCATACAGTGTCTCGACGTTTAAGAGCATCCAGCATCTGAAAGCCCACTCTGTAGTGACCAAATCTCTCATTAGCAGGAAGAATCAAAAAGCTAGACTCACCTTTGCTGAGGAGCATGCTGTGTGGACAGAGGAGAAGTGGTCCAGAGTTCATTTTAGTGATGAAAGCAAGTTTAATTTATTTCAGTCTGATGGGAAACATTGTTCAGAGAAGTGTGAGACACTAGTGATCTCCTGTGACCGCAGATGTGCTGAAGTCATTCAAAGCAAAGGCCTGTACACTTCCGACTGATTACTGACTGCTGTAACCTTCAGAAAATTTAGTTGTAATCTTTCTCTGTGCTACAGTCTTTGCTGTTCTCTAATTATGATCATCACGCTTTTTGCAAAATAAAGGTTTCATATTGTAACGGCGGATCGGAGGGAGCGAGAGACGATGCTATTGGAAACATGGCTGGGTTTATTTAAGACCAGGGTTGCCAGTGGCGTAGTAAACGGGAACAACAAACACACAGTTAGAAACGCAAACAATGAAACAGTCAATGGCCGGGTATTACCGGAATGTCTGGGAGACAGTCACTTTAAGGAGCACTGAAGACAGCATGAATCACAGAGGTTGCGAGAGCAGTAGCCCAAGCGTGGCTAATGTACAGCACTGAAGGTGCTGTGCGGTGTCTTTAAATAGTCCCTGTGCTCATTAGCGCCAGGTGTTCTCAATACTCCGGGGATTGAGATTGAGGCAATGTTGTAGTGGTGCGGGCTGGGTGCCCGGCGGGACTTGACACATATTGATATAATTTGATTATTTTGTAAAACACTGTTCTAGTGGCATGGCGTACCCCTTATAAACAATCTTTCAAATGTTGATCAGTGTAGATTACATTATTTCTGAGAAAATCAAGTGTTCATACATTGTTCTCTAATTTTGATCTCCAGTGTAATACAAATATAGAATATTTATATAGGAGAATTTGATCATTATGTAAACATGAAAAAGTATAAAAATGATTGATACAATAAATGGATTTCAGTACACTCAACCACAGAAAGCATTTATCTAACTAGTTAATTCTCCTATATCTTGTCTTAACTATGGATAAGTAGAAATACACTGGACATGCACACCAGAAAAAAACTCCATTCACAAACCTTCAAAAATGAAATATTTATCAGCAGTTGATTGCCTGCAGTGCCCAACCCTGACGGAAGGCAGGCACTCAGGCAGGGAGCACGCTTCCCCTGTTCCCCTGTGCGCTACCACAAAGAATGCCAAACAGTATCAGCGACCAAAGTACTCGCACCCTTCCTCAGGGGAGGGGAAGGAGCAACCTGAGTGTGACAGTGAGTTTGCACACAGACACACACACACACACACACACACACACACACACACGTGTGTGTATGCACGTACACCCATGCACATCATTAAGACCAAGTAGGATCCTAGGTAACTGGCCACAAGACAATGACACACACATTGGTAGGCAGAAGGATAATGGCTGATTGTGGGTTGCATTTTACTTTAACAGACCTGAAAGTGAGACAGTAAAAACAAATACAAATCAACAGGTCAGCTCTACAGTTCATATCTACAGGTCAGCTCTACAGTTCAGCTCTACAGGTCAGTTACATGCAACAATCTGGAACAAGTTTGAAATATAGCACCCATCACATATACATTTATATATTCATCTACCATGTTCTTGGATTGCTTCTTAATTTGCAAAAGTGTGTGCAAAAGTGTGTGGATGTGCAATATTAAGTATGAATGCAATCTCTGGTATAACATTGCATAGAGCAAGACCTCAGGCTGTCTGCTAGCCAGCAAATGCAGGCTGTTGAATGATGGAGACTATTAGCCAGTTAGAATCACTGGAGCTGTAAAAGAAAAGAGACATATGGATGATTTAAAAGCAGTGTCTTCCAACCAAGACCAATATGTAGGCATTAAATCCATGTTTTTGGCTAATCAGCTTATGCATCGAAAGTAGAAAGTCCAACATTCTCACATTCAGAAATTCTTGGCCGACTGAAATTGACATCCACAGTACTGCGTCAGATGTTGAAAATTGTTATGTGGGCTTGTAAATATAAACTACAATCAAAGGAATTTAAGTCTGAAAACTATCAAAAATAAATGTAAAGCAGAGGTTTTATGAGTAGGTCTTATTCATCATGGGTTAATACTTTATTCAAACAGATACTTTATACTGATCATACAAACAGACAATTTTGTCAGGCCCTGTTCTTCACTGTGTCTCCATGAATAAAAACATCTCCAGTCAGCCCACATATACACTGACAGCTGCAGGGTAGAGGACCATAATTCTTTGCTTTCACTCTACTGTTGTTCTATTTAGGTCATGTCAGAAGACAAATTACCTTCACAATCAACAGAAACACAGGCCATCACCTGCTCAGATCATCCCAGGGGCTCCTCTGAGAGGAAAGCATGCATGCAGAACTAATAACCAGAGTATCCCACTACCTGATGGACAGGACTCCCTCCACTCTGGCCCAGGGGAGAGACAGTTCTGGTCAGACCTGGTCAATCGCCTGCAGGCCACATGTCAGAACTGGGAAAGTTGACGATGCTCCTCACTTCTCTCCTTGTGCTCACCTTGGCAAAGCTGCCTGACAGTTTCTCCCTGCCAAAGCCAAAAATGAAATGAGCATGCTGAGATTTGCACTCTCACACTTCCTTTCTGTTCCTTTCTGTTCCTCTGCATGGAGGTGGGTCTCTTGGGCCCAGGTGTCATGGGCAGGGGCAGGTGAAGATCTGGCCAAGTGAGGCTGGCCTCGTACACCTAAGACAATTATTAGCTGCTGGATATGGGCCAGACCAGCAGAGGTGCTGACTTACAGTGTTCAAAGCTGCTGCACGTTTTCAAAAAATAAAAAATAAAAAATAAATAAATAAATAAATAAATAAATAAATAAATAGATATGGCTCTGCATTCACCTCCACAGCTTTGAGGGCAGTGTCACCCAGTGCTCATGTCTCTAGGTTTGCCATACAGTTCATAGTCTTCATGTCTAAGAAACTTTTTAGTAGGTCAGCCTGTAAAGATGGAGTTGAGCTTTTCCATGGAAAGAAGTTCTACCAAAGGGATTTTTTTAATAAGCACACCTTTTTTTGTTTCTGAAAAAGAACACACGTGAACAAATATGTATAATTAGGTGGAATTATTAATTACCTTGCCTATTCAGAGTATGAAGGGGGAAAAAAACTAAAAATGTTCTGTTGATTTTAAAACAGGACAATGTAAATGATAGAAAATCAGCACAATCTAGGACTTCAAAAAAACCCAGAATGTACTCTGTGTTCATTATGTATTTTGCTGTTTGTACAATTGTTATTGTGTTGCGTGGTCTCAGCCAGAGGAGGACTGTAAAAAACTCCATAAAAACACATTTTAATTTGAATTTTATTTTGCTTCCAGGTTGCATGTGTCTGTTTCATTAAGACATTCTCAATGATTTGAAAAATTCAAATAAATAAAAAAAGAAAACTGTTTCTGTGGGTCACTTGTGGAATAGATGAGACATCAGCATAGTCACCTGAGTCCCCCTTGCAATGTGGCCAAGTGGTGTAGTTCACATTTGGGTCTGAGGTTTTTTTTTAGCCTAAAGGGAGATTACAAAGCCACAGGTGGATATAAGAAACTGGATCTGTTCCCAAACTAAAAGTCAAAGCCTGTGTCACTAAGGACAGAACTGCCACTCTGAGAAATAAGCAAAGAAACGTGTGATATTCAACTTGAAGTAAGAGTCTTTCACTCACCCACACATAAACCCTTCACACACATGCAGTACACATATCTGCATCTGCTGGTGGCAACCTCAGTGGCAACGTCTGAAGCTGGTACATCTCCACTGTCAGTGCTACCTTGGAACTCTGAAATCTTGCCTAGGTATTGCACAGTATCTGTAAAATTCGGTCCTCTAACTAGCTCACAACTGAAGACAAGTTATGTCTAGTCTTTGGGGGAGAAAGCAGGCTGTGAAGATAGTTTGCACTATTTCATATTACTCCGTCATTTGTTGCTTTGCGCTTCTTTGTTGACTTGTGTAGCCTATGCATGCATGCAGAGGGAAATTCTGGCTATTTGCTCAAATATAGCTCTGGAAAAGCTTCTTACATTTCTTCCTGCACTTATTCCTTGTGATGTGGCATTCTATACCAGTTCTCTCATGCCTTGTGTCCATGCATCACTTTATTCTTGGTTATAATGTTTACTAATATGCAGGCCTTCAAAATATTTCTCAGTATGTTCCAAGGAGATGCTTGCTGAAAGATGCTGGAACATTATGATGCAAACTCTGCAACACTGCTATTTATTCTCATCTGAATAAACCGAAAGCTGCAAAAACTAGCAATGAAAATTACTGCAACATCTTCACGCAAAAAAAAGGTTTCAAGACTCATTTTCCCCAAACCAGTACATGTACTGACATAAAATTCCCCCATATGAGCAAGTACCCCTACTAAACTCTTTATACATAATGTACTGTATATATAAATATGTGGCACTTTCAGGCGTACTTTTGCATAGTTAAAACAATATACACAATATAAAACATAATGAAATGATACACATTATACAAACAATACACAACCATTAACATGTTACCTGCAGCTCTTTCGTTATGGTCCCATGCTGAACAGCTCCTAATTAAATCTGTTAAAACTATTATGTAACAAACATTACAATTGGTAAGTACAGAAAGCTGGTAATTCGGAAGCTTGATGTTACTATGTTGTCTATTGTAATGTTAATCATATGTTAACTTATATTACCATCATATGGTAACTTATATTTAATCAAGGTAAGCCATTTATATTATGCTTTACATTATTCAATGTGAGATGTCACAAGGTTTTTAAGTAACATAGATGGGGCCATAATGTTAATTGCATACTAGACAAATGACTTACATATTACAGTTAGATGGGTTACTGATTAGATGTGCACTGACTATTGTAAAAACAGGTACAGAATGGAGAATGCTGTGAGTGCAAGTACTACTAGATAAATCCAAACTGACCATATTAAAATACTGATGACATAATGCAAACTGCTTGCAGGTAAAAAAAAAAAAAAAAAGCCATTAAAAAGTAGTGGTTAGAGTTTGAACACATTAATACATTCTGTCTGTCCCAGGGTAATATGCTACACTTGTACTACTCAATTCATCACCCATTCTTAAATTTAAATTTGTTTTAAAACATTTTCTGTGGATCAGATCCTTGTTAGAATGGGATCTGAGCAATTTCAAACAAGACATGGTCATTGATGTTAGACTAGTCAAGGCTAGTATTTTAAAAACTGCCAAAAAAAAACTGTGAAGACAAAAAACTGTTTTTTTTTTCTCATGCAGCGGTATTGAGAGTATTCTGAGAATAGTGGGATTGAGGAGTAACATCTAGTGAAAGGGGATTTTTGTGCGTTATATCATGTGAGTGGTGTTTTTTGTATGTTTGAGTCTGTTCACAGGTGTTTGTTGTTCCCGTGATGATTCTTCGCTGATGGTTCTGTTGGTTTGCTCTATCCCAATTTGCTGGTCTTAATGGCAGGAGGTTTGAAGAAAATTCTGCTCCTGGAGTCGAGGTGCTGTTTATCTTCTGCTTGGGAAAAATTATTGCTGCTGGCCACCCATCGACAACGGACCAAATGAATGTTTATAGATATAATTTGCTGTATGGGTTAGTTCTATTTCTTTCTTTCTTTCTTTCTTTCTTTCTTTCTTGGAGCAGGTTTTGTAGGGTTTTGCCTTTGTTCGTAGTGTATAAGGATAGTAAGGGTAGTGATTGTGTTTTCTTTTCTTTAAGTTTAATTAGTTTGATTTTTTTTTCTTTTGTTTCTTATTTTGGCCTAGGATCACCCAGAAGTTATAATATCCTCTTTATGTTGTTTGCTAGTCTTGTGTGCAATAAATCGCATTGACCGTCCAGAGCAATATTGTATTGAGCATTTGTTGTGTTGCACTGGTGATTTGTCTTGGTCTGGGGCTGAGTGGACAGTATTTACAATTTATCTGAGCCTAGAGGATGTAATTGACATGGGAGAGGCTCGGGAAAGCCACAAAAAGAAGAAGCAGGAATGCTAAGCACAGATGACAGAACACGTTTATTAAATTCACACAAACAGAGCGAAGGCAAAGGCCGACAACAAGTTGGTGACATGCACACGCTTAAATACACTCACCCTAAACGAGACACAGGTGAAACGGATAACGACAACAAACTATCACGCGACAGACAACAAACGCCACACCCACTATTACTGAGTGCTATTGCTGTCGAAGGAAATCAGAAAGACAAGATTCCAAGTGTGCAAAAATTGAATAACTGAGTAGCGGAAAACATTGCCTGGTCAGACAAATTCAGATTTCTGAAGTATCATGCTAATGAACACGTTGGAGACGGTGGAGGTAGACTAATGGTGTGGGTAATGTTTTCTTGGTACACCTTTGGTCCTCTGATACCTGAGGATGTATGCTTGGACAGTACGGTTTACCTATGCATTGTGGCTGGCGAAGTTGTTCATTCATGTCAGCTGTTTATCATATGGTAGAAGGACACTTCCTTGCAGGACAGTGCACCACAGCTTGTATAGTTGTATAGTCATGGATTGGTTTCAGGCACATGACAGCGAGTTTTTCTTGATCCTTGGCCTTCACAATCCCCAGATGTTAATCCTATAGATCATCTCTGGGACAAAGTAGAACAGGCTGTTCAGAGCATGTCACTACCTCCATCTAATTTGCAGCAGCTGCAAGTTATCCTGTCTACATGGACTAAAATTCCTGCAGATCAATTTCAACACCTATCGGAATCTATACCACAATGAATTGTTGCAGTTCTAAAGGCCAAAGGAGATCCAATGTGCTACTAGATGGATGTATCTAATAAGGGGTCATTCAGTGTATATTATTAATGCAAAACTTTCACATTTAAAAACTATACATGATAGAAAAATTCTAAAAACAGATTTGAATTCAGCATAACATACATTTTAAGGTCGACCTATTTAAGGATATTAAATAGTTCAGATTTGTTGTCCAAAATTATCTGTGCAGCATCAAAGAAACTGAAGCTGTTTGCTTTCCTGAAGACAAATTATCCGATTGCTTTACTGAACAACTTACAAATTCCTCAACCTTTGTTTGTTGTTTGGAATTGGTGAGTAGTTCTATGGGAATGTTATTATTGATATCATGTAAAAATACAGTACAATTCTGGGAAAAAACGGCAAGTGCATTATATGTTGTGAACATTCAAGTGAAGGTCTATTTCTTCATTAATAATTGTGGTCTAAGAAAAAAATTAAGAAGCCTGTGGAAAGTACATGCTCTTTTTCGTCATAAAACAAAGTATTATATTCATCTTTAGAATTCTAATTTTTTATTTTTTTTTACCAATTATTTAGCTTGTTACTTTTCATATACTATTCATAGTATATGAGAAGCGCAGAAAAACTGCAGAACATACAACAATAACGCGCAATAACGCTAAACAAAGTTACTTGGCAGCGCTTGATAATGTCCGTTGCCGTGACCAGGAAGACGCTCCAATGCGCACTTAGGAGGACTGAACCTGTGAGGATTTTATGGGAAACAGGGTGAAAGCCAAACAAGGAACAGGTGCGCTCCATTAGCAACAAGGTGATTGAGAATGGGGGCGTGGTTTGGTGCGTGGGCGTGTGTGTGTGTGTCTCCCGCGAATGGCGGGGCCGGCCTCTCGTGACAATGCAACACTCACAACATGAGTTCGGTAGACTGGAAACGTTTTATTTGTTAGGTTAAACTGAATGGTTTGCTTGACTAAAATTTCCAAAATACAAGCCACATAACAGTAACTCATGTCATGCTTAACACTCCAAACTAATAAAATTTCCAAACTGACGGGTGTTGCTACAAAGAAAGATTCCTGCATGAGGAAGGATGCTTTTCATGTACTTATATAATGGAATGTTTTTTTTATTATTATTATTATTTAAAAATCAATAGAAGTCATTATTCCTCTGTTTGATAAAAGATACACAACAGAAGTAGTCCTTGCTACAGCAACACTCAAGTGAAGACCTAAGTGCATTTCCCATATCAATGTTTTTTGTTTTGTTTTTGTTTCCATATGATGCATTAGTGCATAACAGGTCATGAACACATTGGTTGCTTGTGAACAAGGATACACAAGAACTCGAGAGCCAAGTCTTTACAGTGCAGTAACCTCAGTATTAGGTGTATCAGGGTGGTATACAGCCATCATTAACATGACAGATCTTAAGAGAAATAGGAAGTATTAGAAGCTCCATGGAGAAGCTGGTAAAAATATTTTACAGAGGATTAAATTGAAATCTTAAAATCCAAAATATAAAGGATTTTCCTGTATTTTCACCGTACAGCCTTGAGATGTCCTCAGGCAGTTCATCCACTGGCTGCATATGTGAACCTGTTTTTAAATTCACCAAGAGTTGCCTTAGTGCAATGTCTACTGCATTTTAATGCTAGGTAATATTCTGCCAGTCTGCCAGGTTAGTCAGTGATGAAAGGCTGAAGAGAGGAATAAAAGAGAGCCTTTACACTGTGTGACCAAAGTGGATTGCTTTTGTGAGACATGCCATTGATTACAATTGAAGTCCATCATTGTTATGATTTTTTTTGTTTTCGTTCATGAATTGCTGGGACTACTTTAGGTTAAGGTTTTCTGGGATAAAGCAACTTAAAATTAGAACAAATTGCAAAGCATCAGTTTGAGGAAAGAAACCTTAAGATGTGATGAAGAATAAGACTTATTAAAACTGTTCATTTAAAAAAATTTTTTTTACCATGGTTAAATACATTCTTTGTTATATGATTTTTACAAAGAGGTCCTATTTTTTCACCAATAGTAAGTAACCAGTCCATACAGCAAACTGAAGAGACACCTAGGGAACGTTACAAACTCACAGTCATAGGCTTTAGCCAAACAAAGCATTTCCAGTATTGCTACATAAACAGTATTCACATATTGCCCACACACATCTAACAAAGAACAGACCCGTCAAAATGGCAAAGCTGAAGAAGAGAGGCCATCACTGACTGATGCTGCTTTAGAGCAGTACGACGAGCAGTGTGTAGCGGCTGGTAGATTAGGGCTGGCGGGGGATGAGGCTGCTTTTGGAGAGCTAGCATGGAATTCCCACAGAGGCCTGATTCAGCCCAGATGAGAGAGGAAGCTGATTAGTCCTCAGCTTTTGTGCGAAGGATCAGCTTGAGCACCCAAATCCCCTTCTCTCTTTCTGTCCAATCCAAGAGCAGGGAGGCAGGCAGCTGCACCAGCGGATTACTGTCCCTCACACACATACTTGCACATACAAACAAGTGCACATACTCATAGTTGCACAGACAAAAACTCTTACAAATATGTGTAGACACACCAAATCACTCTCAACGTCGCACATGCACTTGCATAGACACCCACACACACACACACACACGAAACAGCATGCATCACTGTTGGGTATAGGAAGAGAGTGTGTTATGTTTAGAGAATGTCACGTTTACAGAATGCTACAGTTTAATGCTTGTTATTACATTTGTTACCATTCTAAACCAGATCGTTATATCCAACATTTTATAAGGTAGCTATTAAGAAGCACAGAAAGCCTGATGTTTGTGTGTGTGTGTGTGTGTGTGTGTGTGTAGCAGTAGGGAGAATGAGGCAGTGGAGAAAGGTTTCAGGCACGTGATAGGTGAGCTTATTCTCATTGAAATCACTTCCTGGTGAAGCAGCGTTTTAGTTGCTAATTTGGTTTCCAATGCTTCAAATTATCTCACAGTAATAACTCTATCCTCTGCTTCTTATTCTGTGTCATGTCTCACTGCACACATACACACACATACACACACACACACACACACACACACGCCTAAACTCAGAGCATAAGTGAACGTATAATTGTGCTCATATCAATGACCCAGAAAATCAATCAGAGAATGAGATGGCAGGGCCTTTATTATTCCATCAACACTCCAAGTGCTGCACTCTGCCCAGCTGTAGCCATACAAATGCTATTATACACACACACACACACACACACACACACACACTGTGCAACGACACCACGCACCTTTCATTAAAAACCATTTTGCCAGTCTTCCCTTGATGCCTTTGATGTGAGAAGCTCCTGGTCTGTCAGAGAGGAATATTCAGGCACCAGAAGGCCTGACTGCAGAGTTCCATTCCTTTGCCACTTAAATAACAACAGCTGAAACCAGGCCAAGTTTGAGCCAGGACATCTGCAACAAACAGGTGCATGTTAATGATGCGGTTGTTCTTATATTCGTTCAAGCTTTTAGTTATGGGCAGGCAAAGTTCCGCAGCAGGAGCAGGGGCACGAACAGTGTTTGGATCAATGAATGTGAAATATTGACTTCACATAGGAATTAGGAATTAGTCCTACACTTTCTAAGGGGGCCTAGAATTCATGGCACTCACACTGCTGCATGCAGTGATTGCTTGGTTGCTCAACACCTGGGTGATTAGGCATCCAGTCTACCTTCTCAGAATCAATTGGGGAAAAAATCCCTACTGGACAAGATTCCTCCTGGACACATCCGCCTTATGTGATCAGGCCCTAATGCCTTGAGAAGGACCATTGATCAAGTTTAAATGCTTGGATTAGCTGGAACAAATACAGTAGACGCTTTCTGGAGTTCTGAGTTACTCTGATCCTCTCCCGGCCACAACCAACACCGCTCCAGCTCATCCCTTCAGTCTTTCTCTCTCCCTTCTGCTGTGTGGCTGTTCTTATGTAGTTATTTATGCATAGAGACAGAGCATGCTGCTTCTAACTTACTAAGGTAGACTCCAGGGCAGCACACAGTGACCCGATTCCATAGCCCCTAGCCCTGGGGAAGCCAGATCTGTTTAGTGAGGAAGGCAGGGTGGAGAATAATGAGGTTTAGCAGGGATTTACACATGCCTGCAGTTCTGCAGAGAGTTAGCAGCTTAAAAAATTACAAAGCATGCACAAGTTTGACCTTCTAAGACTCAGCATGAGGCAGAATAAGAGACAATGACACATCAATGTTACAGCTTTATGTGTCTTATGTTATTATGGTGATTATGATGATTCAGATTTATTAGTATCACACTTGTAAAGAAATTAAATTAACAGAATTTAGCAGTTTTGGTTCTGTACCCTAATGCAATCTGAATCTGAAGACTGAAGTCATGCAAGTCAAGTTTATTTATATAAGCACATTTCATACAAGGTGGTGGTATATACACATCAAGGTGCTTTACAAGTAAAATTGTAAAAACAATTGATCTAAATCAAAAGGAATTTAAAACTTTTGTCTGTAAGGGAATTCTATCTTATCCAGTTGTTTCTATTCTAAAAACATAGACAGATTTTCTCTTGGGTTGTATCATCGGGTGAAAGCGCCAAGCACATTTTCTTATATCTACACAACGGTGTAAAGAAATTGTTATAGAATTTGGCTTAATGGAAGAATAAACAAATTAAATGGAAGTGCACTGAGCATCGATCCATGGGGAACTCCACACATTCATATTGTTCAGATCCATAGGCACCAATTCTCATCAGGTAAATCCAACTTTCTAAATATAACCCATAACATCTGAGGATGAAACCTGATAGTCCTGCCCTATACACTCTTTCCCCTCTCAGTTTCAATGACACTGGCCAATCATAGGCAGATACATGTATAACTTTAAACTAGTAATTCACGAATAGCATTCTTACTGCATAGTCAAGGACAATTTCCTCAAAACAATTTTTTTTAAATAGAAAAAAGTAAAAAAAAAAAAAGAAATAAATTACAGACCTGCTTTGAGTTCCTGCTGTGATTGTGTATAGTCTTGTTCATGGTTCGTACTGGACACACAGCTCTTCTCTTTAAGAAATGTCATCACTCAGACACATTGGAAGTTCACTTTGCTTTGGTCTCACATGAGTTGCAGTGATGCAGGCTGTGGAAATGCTCTGCTGAGAGCATGAATCAATGCATATTTCCCTAAACAAACTGACCCTTGTGTCAGTTATAGCTACAAGCAATATAGCACGCTGAATATGACAATATAGCACGCTGAATATGACAATATAGCACCCTGAATATGACAATGACAGGACAAAAAATTATTGAGCGTTTGCAGTGACCACTTCATTATACACAAGAACAGGTTATAAGGTCAAAATAACCTCTTTTCTGTATTATTAAACTTATTCAGCCTTCCCTTCTTGCTGTTCTGTTGAATAATGTAATGCCTTTATCTTCTCTTAGACAAAACCAGCTAATTAAATGGGTATTTTCCCACAGCCTCTCCTTCACACGACTACAGTGATACCCTCCTAAAATCCCCTAACAAATTTTTGACTGCTTTTTTTTCCAATGAGCCAAATCATTATCTCTGAACTAATCTCTAAATCTGGTGCATCTCCATGCCAACTCTAGCTCTTCCCCACCACACTTCTTAAGAAGGACCTTCCTGACATGTTTGCTCATGTCCAACATCTCATTATTATCATGTCACTTTGTTTCCAGCTCTGCTCTTGTTGATTTTGAAACTGCTGCACTTGCCTTTGTACTTCAGAAAACTGGCCTTCACAAAAAAAAAAAAAAAAGATTGACCCTTTTTAATCTGTTCTTCCAGGTTTAAGGTTGTAAAAAGTTACAGCCTTGCAACCACAAACTTTCCTACCCAATAGCAATCTTTTTGAACCTTTTTAATCTAACTTCTACACATCACAAAGAAGACTGAGAGCATTCTTTTATATATCGTAAATGATGTCCTTCTCTGACTCCTGGACCCAAAAAATCGTGCATGTCATGTGATAGACTTGGTTATGTGGATTTTGATACTATATAACATTGTACTTTATAAAAAAAATCCTAGACTAAAAACAGTATCAGCTACATCTTAAAACTGGACTCGCCATCATGATTCCAAAATTATCTGCAATAATCTCTAAAATCTCTAAAAGTATGCATCCACTGTCTATATAAAAACTAAAACATCCTAACCTACATAATGAATGTATTTATTAATAACTTTTTAACAGTTAGACAAATGCCAGTAGTACATGTACTACAGCTAAAGTTAGTACCTTTAAATTTCATAGGAAGCCATTACATTCCTGATTTGAAATCCAGTTGCTTGATTTGAAAGAGTTGAAGATGAAGTGGGCTGCAGTATTTATCTCATCATCTCTTGTTAGGATAGTTTCACACTTCAAATACCAGTAGATCCTCTCTGGCCATTTTGTTAGGTATCTTATTCCCCTGGGGCATTTGGTGAAGCTCTAAACTCTCAGTGTACCCATGTAGTCAGCATCTCAATTAGTGGATGCCAGCTTTTCTCTCTCCATCTCTGGTATAGCACGTCGATCTAGAGGTTAATCCTATGAAGGCGAAACAGTGGGCTACCCTTGCCACATGGGTCAAGCTTTCAGAGTGGATCTAAGGAGGCTTAAGGCATGGATCTAATGCAATCGTTCTGTCCAGCTATGCTGTCCTTATTTGAGGCCCAGCATGAAGCCTAATGCTGAGAATGTGGCTGAGTCACGGGCCCAAGGCAAAAGTGTCCAGAAGTGAATCTGCCACCTTAAATCTGAAGGTCTAAAGGTTTTTATCCAATTTCCTCCAACCTCTGTGTTATTTTAGGAGAAATTTATTTCCCAACCACAAGGGAAAATTTCCTCACCCTTAACTGAAGTTACTACTATTACTCCCACACTACTTTTACTTTCATGGAATGTAAGTAGGTTTAGATTTTGGTTTGTCATTGTTAATGTTAAGTTATTAAATTGCTGTGTGATTTTCCTCACTTTGGCCAACAGACATATGAAATAGCACTGATCATGACATACACTTATAACTACATACTCATATGTGTCCCTCTAATGCAATTATGTTTAAAAAAAATGGCAAGGGATGCCTTCAACCGATAAAATCCATTAAACTGAGACAGTCTGAAAGACAGGGAATTCTATTAAGACGGTACTGGCAGTAGTCATTCAAAAAGTAATTGACATTAATTATGCCCTTCTGAATATAAGATAAAAATTAATTAATGGACCCCTCCCAACCACAAGAAGATGGGTAATAACAGTTGAACTTTCATTTCCATACACAAATCAAACAGAGGAGCACCAGGGGTACTCAAAATGCATATTACATATACATTTAAGTTGAGAATAAACTCCTCCCATATGTGAGATCAGATTATATATTGTATTAATTAATATAATCTTTATCTCTTCTTGCTCATTTACAATGTAACAAACTGAGATGTACAAGCTACATGGAAGACAGAGCAGGAAAATTGTATGACCACAATAAAAGTTTGTGCAAGCTCTGTAAATAAAACATATAATACAATGTTATTAATTTCTCATTATTTAAGAATTCATTTCAATAAGTTTCTTTTTTTATTTCTTTATTGTTAACATGTCTACTTATCTTAAATATACTAAGGAAAGCTATATAAATAGGAGAGCAAACAAATAAACAAGGTAAAGTAAAAGTATGGAAACAAAGCAAAGTAATACAGGCAAAATAACTGACATGAATAGGTAGAAAGGTACAGGTTTTATAAGAAATAAGGGGGACAGTATAGATGATGAAGCAGAGTGTAGGGGGAAACATCGCACACCTGTGCAGGGGCGTGGCATGGAAAACAAAAAGCACGTGGAAAAAACAAAACCATCTAATGAGTACCACCATGTGGGGAGCAGGACTGTGGAAAGAGAGTGTCATGTGCTGCGAGACTCAGTAGTAATACATACAGTATACACAAACACACTGTGTGAAGGAAAAGCATGCAAACACCACATGAAAACTGAACGGCAGCATGGCTTGTATGTCAGCTGCAGGTACATAAGTCATAAAACCTTCAGAAAGGGAAAAATCTTCAAGTATAACAAACTTGGATAACTGCATCAGTAGTCAGGAACTCAGACTCACAAACAAGATCAGGCTGAAGTCGGGCAGAGTAGGACAACAATAAAAAATGTATATCATGATGTTTACAAAGGGGAATTATGACAGGGCTGGCATCCATAAACAGCTTGAATCAAAGGCCAGTGCACAAACTTGGTGTAAGGAGCAAAACCTGGACCCCAACAAAAAAAATCAAATGTATATCATGATGTTTACAAAGGGGAATTGTGACAGGGCTGGCATCCATAAACAGCTTGAATCAAAGGCCAGTGCACAAACCTGGTGTAAGGAACAAAACCAGGACCCCCCCTCCCCCCCAAAAAAAAGCAACACAGTCTGCCCTCAAACCAGTTTTGGAGACCCATAAATGATATGAGCTGCTTCTTATGGGAGTCATTATTATATGCAATTATTATTGTTTGGTTATTTAAGGGCACCTTACAAGACTTATGTACACCATACATTGCAGGAGTTGTTTTTAAGTTTAACTATTAAGTTTGTATGCAAAACTTATGCTAGGAATTTAGACATTACTAGCAACATTTGCATGCACTTATCATGTTCTTAAAAAAAAACTCACAGGTCCAGTCCACCAGTGCTGCGTATTGAAGCCACAGTAGGGCCTCGCTGGTGGACTCTCCCGAGGTCGTGATCTATAGACTTTGTGTTTACTCGCAGCTCTCATTGTATTTTGCGCTTGTGCATGTTTCTTACTTGTTGATTGCTCTTTGCTCGAAAAGGACAGTAAAGACGTGCCTCTACCACCCACACCTCCTGCTCCTTCCTCTCACACAAACCCGTCACAGTTGCATACTACTCTGTGGTCAAAAGTGTGTGGAAGGCACTCTTAATTGTTGAGTTCATGTGTCTCACCCGCACCTGAACAAGTGAATAAAAACAAGTACATATTCATGCAGTCTCTATAGACATACACTGGCAGAAGAGTGTGATGGATGACACTTTATTTTGAGTGGTCCTTTTTAGATCAAATAAACACTCAACAGACTCTCAGTAACATATCAATGATGTTCTAGTTGTGAAGCATCTAAATACATTCGGTAATCAATAAACTTAATTTTCTGTGTAAATAAAATGTCTTTGTAATTTGATGTATTCTGTTTTTCATTTTCTTTGGAGTTTCTAAGTTCTTATCTTTAGTTATTCTTAAAAGCCACTGAACATGAAACAGGCTTAATATGTTCCATCATAGCATTACTGAACAAGATGTTACAGGTTTGATGCTGACAGCAATCTGTAACTGGACTTTAGTTATGGTTAGGATTAGGTTTTGGGTTGAGGTCTGAATGCTGGAGTATGACCCCTAGGGTCAGGGTCAGGTTTGTAAAAGTTACAATGACTTCCCCCAGTACTGCCCATCAGACAGCATGGTTGCATTGGAAGATCAAGGGTAGTGCAGGGTTAGGGTTAGGGTCAGGGTCAGGGTGGAAAATGTTCCACTTGAATGTGATTGTATCCAAACTCTCCTCTGATTTATTCCTGACAGATATGCTGTTGAGGGTTTATTAATCATCTGTAAAGGACCAGTCAAAATAACACGTTAATCTCAGTGATTTTGATTGTTGCTCAAATCTTTGCCACATACCATTTTGTGAAATATCTGCCATGTCAGATCTGTTCCAGTCAAAAGTAAAGTGCTAAATGGAAGCATTTGGGAGCAACAACAGCCATGAAGCAGTAGACCATGAAAAAAGCCACAAAATAGGGCTTGTTGAAGCACATAGCATGCAGCATGTAAAAACACATATCCTCAGTTTTCTAGGGATAATAACAAGCCTTGGTTAGAGTGATGTAAAGCAAGCTGCCAAAGGACTCTGAAGCACTGGAAATATTGAATTATACGTCACTATGTGATAGTCTGATGGAGGAATATGGGTTTGGTGGATGCAAGGAGAACACTATCTACTACAATACACGGTGTTAGTAAAGTTTGGTGGAGAGGGATTATGGTCAGGGCTGTTTTTTCAGGATGTGTGCTAGGCTACAGTGAAGGGAAATCAGTAATGCTGCACCATATGAAGATATTTTAGATAATTATGTGCATCCAACTTTGTAGCAACAGTTTGGTGAACCACCTTTGCACAAAGTTAGATCTATTAAAACATGGTTTGATGAGTTTTGTGTAAACAGTCTGCACAGAACCCTGACCTCACCCCCACCGAACACCTTTAGGATCAAGTAAAATGTCGATTTACGTATGTTACCTTGGTTTTGGAATGGGATTTCCAACATGGTCTGGTGTCACACATGCTTTGGGCAAAATTATTTTCTAAGCCTCTGTATGTGTCTGTCCTTTAAACTATGGTATGACTCCACTGTTAGTCCAGTGGTGATGCAGTCATTATATGATGGGTAACCTCTTTTGCAACCCTGATTGTAATTCTTACTGGTTATTGTGGGCTCCTCCCACTGAAGCATCTTCAAACACTTTACATTATATGTTGTTTTTTCGATGTAACCACAAACTTGCCACATAGCTCTAGTAAACTAGAATACTTGTTAAAGTAAAAAAAAAATAATAAGTTGACCTGTGCTTGTGACAGAGACGGGAGTCTAGTAAAACAAATGGGGTTTGGGCTCTCCAAGATCTAATTAGGTCTGTTCACTTCAGCTTACTGGTGCTTCCAATAACACACAGGGTGTGCTAAAACTCAACAAACAGAAGTGAAACAAAAGTAATAGTAAAAAGTGGAATAACTGCATGATTGCCTTTAGACAAGGACTGGCAGAACAGTAACAACACTTGTTAATGGCATCCACATTTGGCCGTTTTGGCTGTGGTTGTATAATTGGTGTTTTTTGTGCTTAGACTTTCAAGAGCCTCAGCACCTCCCCTCCCCTTCCCAAACTGGTTCTCTATTTTTCTCTTTAAGCATTGCCCCTCCTCCACTGCTGCCCCTTGTGCAATCTTGCCCTCCACTTGCTCCCACACTCTCTCTCTCTCTCTCTGAGCACGTTCGGGTAAGTGGTGCGGGGAGCTGTGTTCAGCCTAGGATGTCACTTCTGTTTGTAAACACGGGAGTGGGCCGGCTCGATAAGCCTAGAGGATGTGGGCATTAGAGACGGATCCATTGAGGGGCTTCTCTCACTCACACTACCAAACAGAGTCCTTGCGAACACAGCACGAGGTCCCCAGGGGATCGTCTCCATGCACCAGCTAAAGCGCACTCCTGAGGTTTCACGCTCTGTTTGCTCAAATCAATCAGGCCAGCAGTCACCACCACAAGCACTTCAAAGGAGCACTTGTTTCAGCTGTTTTGTTTGCAGCTAATGGGCCTAATTAAGGCATGAGTGTCAGTTCTGCTGCCAATGGGGGGGGAAACGTTTGCCACTTCTCCGTTCTTATCTGAACGAGGTGGGGTTTTCCCTCTTTAGGATCATTTACACTCTTTTTTTCAAGTTCACAGCCAAACACCCACTCTCTCACTTTATCTTATTTTAACTTGAGATATTCCTCCCACTTTGATGACTGAAATACAGATACCTGGGTGTGTGATGAAGCTATCAGGTTCATTATTTAAACGTGAAAGAATCGCTCTAGTAGCATAGAGACAGTATCAGGCACATAGACGGCTGGCTGTAGGCTTGATTTCTGGTTAAGAACATGGTTTTTAAAATCTTTTTTGTCAGGTAAAATAAATAATTCTTCTCAGTATCTCTTTAAAATCCGCAATTATAAGCTTATCTAGAGAAGAAACGTCAAACAAAACATTTGAAAATTTCTCTTGTTCTCAGTCTAAAGAATATCATGAGACAATGTCTGAAAACTAAAAATGTCAAGTTTCTCTTCGACGCTCTTTTTTTCTTTTTCAGAAAATGACTCGACATGCTTGTCAGTTAGATAAGTAATACAAGAGAAGTCTAACAAGCCATTTCTCTCTCTGACAGACCAGTTTTTGTTTTTATATATGTTTGTTTGGTTGTGTTTTTATGCAAGTGATATATAGTAACTTGGGTGATAAAGAGTGAGAGTTCCTGTCCAAAAAAAAAAAAACTTAATTCTGCATCTCAAATCCTGTTTTAATGATCTGTTTTTTTCTCTTTCATTTACTCACTCACCTTCAAGATCTGTAGTAACCAATGTGACATCATTAAATGGCATTTAATGATGACAACAAAAGGCAAAACGTCATAAACAAATGACAGGTCATCAGGACCATCAACAGAAATAAGGCTGGATTTAAAATAAAATCATTAGGGAACAAAAGCCTGAACAGCACATAAAATAGCCAGGTGTTTCTCAAGTGATCAAGTGCAATGGGTTCAGCAACAGCCAGCTGCAGGTCTTGAATCTTTAATCCCAAGTTGTTTCATGCATGTGTTTATATTCTTTAAGGAAAGTCCAATAAACAAACTGTTTTTACACACATAAGTTGCAGCTTTTAAATTTGAAAAGCTAACCAATAGTAAGAGGAACTCCCTCAAGGTCAGGATTTGAGTGTTGAATGGCATTTCACTGAAACAAAACCTTTACTGTGCACTGCTGGCTAAAGCCTCTGTGAAAATATAACTGCTGACCTTGTGTTCTGTAGTCTGTGAGAATATGTACTGTACACATAGAAAACTAAACAGGAAAAAACAAGGGACAACTAAAGAGACAATGACTGCATCTGTGGCATAAAACAAAAACTGCAAACTGAGAAACTTAAGAGCGCCAGCTAGCTATCTGTGTAAGACTCTGTCCCTCGTGTACTTGGAGTTTGGGGATCTATAATCATGCAGAATAAAAGAGTGGCATGGGTTGGACTACCACAGCACTGTATCGATCTCCCACACTGACTAGAGGAAGACATTCTAATCAGAACTCAAGGTGCTTGTAATCTTAAATGTCCTCCAGGTCCGTTGTGCCTTCCCTGATCATGGAACAAAGATGCAGAGTCTGGGAGGACAGAACTAAAAATGAAGCATGTAGCAATACACAGTAGCCAAAGGCAGAAAGTGCACTTTTAAAGGTGATTGCTAAATTTGACTCTGTCTGGTCTAAAGAATAAATGAGAGGGAAAGAAAGAATTGGGCAATTGAAAGTAATAAGAAGCAAAAGAGGGAGAATGAGAAAGAGCAAGTGTGTGTGTGTGTGTGTGTGTGTGTGTGTGTGTGTGTGTGTGCATTCTAATGAATAAATCCTCCTTTCAGTATGTATGAAGGGGTCTAGGTCCACTGAAAGGCAGAATATCAGTGTCTGTATTCTGTCTACATCACAAATCAAGTACAGGTCTATACACAAATCCACTGTTGCTTCCCAGTACAGGCTTAACCCCCAAGGTGAACAATAAAGCTTTCAAAATGCCACTGCTCTAATCTGTCTCAAACAGTTCCAGCAGACTTTACAGATACAGTTGTGCAACCTTTCCTGATCTGGGATCAGATGTCTTTGCATCAGAGCTACTTAGGATGCTCCTATAATTGATTAGAATTTGTTGAAGCAAAATAATTCATCATGACTAGTTACTTTGGTAAAGGCATAAAAATAAGTTGTATGATCTGGCATTTGCCAATCTTAGATAAAATAGCTTTGTTATTTATCCCCCCCCCCCCCCCGACCATGTTACAATCAAAGGATATCAACTGTTGCTGCAGTGAAATAAAACTAATTTCAGGGCTTAAGTTTTGGGCAGACATGCATCTTCAAATGTAGTTTTCCTACATTGTTACTCACAATAAGTTGGAAAAAGAGGAAGTTTAAAAACCATGTACAGATTTTGCACAATTAATTTCCTGCTCCTCTAAACCAAGTCTCTAAAGGCATAAGGCTCTTACTTTTCAATGTTACTATTAAATGGAGCTCACCTCTAAGAAGAAGGTTTAAAACAGCCTTATATAGCTGATCTGTTTGATTGATGTGTAAATTTGTCTCATTAACTGTTAGTGTAACATAGATGGATGGCAAGTGTATGCAAGGCAGAGAATGTCACAGGCAGAGATGGGTGTATATGACTAATGAACAGAAACCAGAACAGGAGGACACACAATAGAACTGGAAGTACATAAGACAAAACATAAGAGCACCACATGGGACACACAGCTTCGCTGGCTATGCAGGATGATGACATTAGACCACAGATACAGACACGTGTAGCAAAGACAAAACCCACAGGAGATGGCTGGGAGTAACACTGAACTGACTGAAATACACAGGCAAGAAGATTCATTTAAGAATGTCAACAGTAAGTAGAATGCTAGAACATACTAGAAGGGGTGGTAAGACAACACAGAATATGCAAGGAACAACAAGGAAAGCAGAAAGAGAGACAGGGAGCAGAAAAGAACAGGAAAATACAATAAACAAACACTGACACAAACCAGATTAAGAACCTGGAAACTCAAAAGGGGGGGGGGGGGGTGGCTGTCTGGAGGTGATGAGGAGGAAGGCAACAACAGCAGACCTCAACATGAAGAGGAAAAGAGAAAAACTAAGAGACCTTAAATACTAAAACTAATCAAGGAGAAAGTGGAACAGGTGAGAGGCAGGAAAAGGAGGTAAAACCAAAAACCCGGATGGGATTAGAAAAGAATAGACAACCAGGACTGAAACAGAAGGGGAGCAGTCAGGCAACTAGGGTGCTGGGAGAGGGGTGACCATGGCAGTTAGCTAGGAAATTAACTGATACTGATAAATAGAGTTAAGAGAGTGAATTATTCTAACTGTATCTTGATTTCTATCCATGATGAGGGAAAAAATGGCATGTCTGGATATGGTATAATTTAACTATAGAAGATAACTAATCAGAAAGCCAATCACAGATCTGCATCTGGTAGTGTAGTCAAAAGACATGTCCTATAAAGTTTAGATCTGCTTCAGAGACAGTAAATTACCTTCAGTATGGAGTTGTGTGTGTGTGTGTGTGTGAGAGAGAGAGAGAGAGAGAGAGAGAGAGAGAGAGACTGAGTGTCTTAGGAAAGTTTGAGATTAGTTCTTTTCTTTTGGAGCCAATTTTTGCTGAAGGTCAAGGATAAAGAATAGTAAAGACTAAAAGCTTTTTAGTGCTGGACCAGGATTCTTTTTGTTTTAATGGTAACCTATGATTATATTCATAAAAGCTCATTTTAAGAAAAACTGACAAGTAATAATCAATATAAATAGATGCACATATGGTCAACACTCAATATGCCCCAAAAATTAAATAGAGATTACTATTGTTAGTCGTGGTCAATGTACTCTGTGTGGAAGAGCAGTCAACAGTCAACACCACACAATTATTCATCTTTTTTACATTTAAAGGAAAAAGCAAACATTTTTTGTTGTGTGCACCTGCGTCTATATGTGTGCATGTGTATGTGTGTGTGTGTCTGTGTGTGTGTGTGTGTGTACACAGGAAATTCAGGATGATGGTTTAGGTTTTGATTCCCACAGCGCAACATGTCTCTCTGCTGCATGTACGTTACCTTGTGAATTATGCATCTCTCCCCCTCTCCTTTCGTCCATGGCTGGCTCCTCTCTCCATGGACAGCTGGGTTTATGTCCTCCTCCTGGGAATCACGCCGTGTCTTGCAGTCAAGCACACCTGTCTTCATCTCCAGCTTTCACTGCACATAATTACTTGAATGTGATCAGGTGTGGGGTTATTTAGGGGTGGGTCGTTCTTTTTCATTGTTACAGTCTCTCACTCATGCATATCTGCTGTTTAAAATGATTTTGTTTTTACTGTCATTGTACAAGCACAACAGAATTACATTCATGCTTCAGATTCCAGAGTTATAAATAACAAATATTTTGTTTGAGTGATCAAACATGACTTAAAAAGAGGCATTTGTTTTTGTAAAAAAAAAACAAAGTCAGGTACCACCCAGTCAGGTACTCTCAGCAGTTATTCCAGGATTAGTAGAGCACAAGAAATGCAGGATTACCCAAGCAAGGCAAAGAACTACTAGTACATCTAGTATGTCAATAATTAAAACACTGACAGGCCCCATCGGTTGAGGACTTTGATAATAATCAGTAGCTAACATTTCAAAATGCAGATGCATTCCAGTGTTGTTGCTATACCTCATTGGTAAGGTCCATTTAATCTATTCTGATCTATTATACATTAATACTACAAAATAGAGCATTTAAATTTTAATTAAATTACATCTGGCATACATTATATCTGACAAATAGTACTCACACCAGTGCCACCCAAGCTAGTACCTATAACACTCCAGGGGAAGTATTGGCTGAGACAATTATGAATATCTTACTGGGAGAAACAAACACATCCATGTTAACTAAACTCATCAGGCCCTTGTAAATCTTAGGTGTACTGTATACTACCAGCAGCATGGGATAAGATTATAAATGTAAAGCAAGGGAAATAACTCTTTGAACAATTTTCCAGAGTACCTCTGGGTAGCTTTTAAGGGAGCTCTCAGGAATATAAGAGTTGAGTAGGTATAACAAAATCCTATTGCAACTTCTGAAAAAATAATGCAAGTCCACACGTATAATAACCACTAAGACATGGAAAAAAATCCATTAGATAACACATTTAATTTTATAGTTCGGTGGGTATGGGAGATGGAAAGTCGCTTGAAAAGTAACCAAGAAAAAAAAATTGTCGCAGTAGTTTAGAGGCTGGCAGAAGGGACAGTGTATAATGAACTCAGCAGACCTAATATTTTTGATAAAATGTTGTAAGTTCTGTGATGCAACTCAAGGCAGCTACGCAAACTTCATAAAGTCAGACTTCGTAAACCTGCCAGCTGAACTCAACGGTTCACGATCACCCTTTCTGTAAGCTGCATTATCCACTGTGGTAATCGTACAAAATTACATCTAACCATGGAGGCATACACACACATAGCTTCAAATACAAATTTAAGATGTAGTTCCTGATAGTATAAACATATTAGCTTTTCAAATTACACATTCACAGTCATGGCACTACCTACTGTCTGGTAGCAGTAATTAATTACTAAACCCATACCAAACTTCTAAAGAGTCACAATTCACTTCTTTGTGTTACTAATATGTTTATTAATATGTTTATCAAAGCCAAGACTGATCAAAAAGTCAAGGCTTTGATAAATCTCAGTCACATGATTTATAATCGAACACATACCATGGAACTCAAATCTGCTTGTACAGCTCAAATATGAAACAAGACAGGAAGTCCTCAATCTCAGATTTCAGAAATGTTCACATCTTAATTGAAATGTTAGATCCTGATGAATGGTTTAACTCTGCTTCTATGAAAAATATCTATTATGCTGAACTGCTGACCTCTATTATGATGTAACATGGAAAATGTTCCGATTGTATTATTTTTTTATGCTCCTTACCCTTCATTCACTCTGATTCATTCACTAGGCAAAGATCAGGTTACCAAAAGGGATCAGATCACTGGTTATATAGCTATAAAAGGTACATAAATGTTGCTTACCACACATTCTTGCTCTCATGAAACACCCAGTTATGCCATTTGTTCTTGCAATATCTATCAATAAAGAAATCTATCTAATATATTACAACCTGTCTCTTCAAATGAAACTAACTTGATCTGTGCTCATTCACTGCATGGATACTCTGATGCAATACAAGTGTCACACACCCAGTGGTGTGTAATTAGCATAATTATGTTTTTCAGCTATGAGGGTCTACTGTATCCTGTCACTCACAGTGAGCATTCCAGTCTGAAAAAGGTGGAATGCGCTCTCTGGGTTGGGAGTAAATACGTAGATCCCTCTTCACCATCATGGACTGGTACAGGGTCCGCAGCACTGCAGATGCTGCAGTTATCCATCTGTAAACCTCTCGCTCCATCCTTCCTTCACTCTTAAACAGGATCCCAAGATATTTGAACTCCTCCACTTTGGGGCAAGTACGATCCCTGCTGTCCTGGAATATTAGAAGTGCATTGCATACTAAATGTAGTAATCTGTAGTGTCCATTGCAGAAGATAATAAATATATTGTAGGATGTAAATGCAAGATTTTTTTTGTAAGACAGAGAAATGTCAGGTGAGCAAAACGGCATTTTTTGTTTAGATTGATATTCTATTATATAGACTCTTATTTAAGATACTTACATAATCCTAGCCTACATGCCATATAACAAATAATGCTAAACACAGTTCTGTTTCTGTTTTTTTTAATCTAGCTCTGAATAAATTATGGACTGAATTTCATGCACAATGCTTATTTTATTTTTTATTTTTTTATGTACAAGTACATATTATATAACAACATTGTCTCCTACGTTCTTCCACATTGAACTGGTATCTCTCTCTCTCCCATGCTTTCTTATATTTACTCTAAAGTTAAGGTACATTTTGATAGCACTTAGCATGCAAATTAAACTGCAAAGCATATTCACATGCAAGCACGTGTGGACATTATTAAGATCAGTGTAATAGAAGCAGAAAATAAGCTAAGCATCCAAGCTTTATCCAGATTTATTTGTTCCCTAAATGAACAATATGAAACTTTCAAGAACAACGGCTGAAACAACTGCACCATATAAAACACCAGCACATGCCACTGAAGTAAAGTACAAGAAAACATGAGAACTATACAGCAGCAAGAGAACACAGAGAACACAGTCCCTACACAGGACTAAAAGACCATTTATCTGCTTCAGAAAAGAAGCAGCTGAGATCCTCATATCATGCAGCTGCCTCTAACACATGCAAGCTCACTGACCAAATCTGCAAATTAGTCTAAAAGACAGAACGCACTGCACAGAGTTAGCAGACATCAGTGATCTTAATTCTTCCTCACCTCTCACTCTTGTCCCAGCACCACTTTCCCTTTTTAAATAGTTTTTCTACGATAAATGAAAATGTCCCCATCATCCCTCTCAGCCCCCTAAGCTTGTCATTGCTGATGCTGAATGTGTCTTCCATAGCACTCGTCTCTGGAGCGCACCATGGCCTGCTTTTCAGGAAAACTTGGAGATGCACCCCATAGCTTCTCCTCAAAAGCAGCCTCCTCTTCCTCTTTCTCCTCCTCCTCCTCTCTCTCTCTCTTTTCTTCCTGTTTACAACAGCTGTCTGTCATCTTTTTATCTCTGTTTCTCACCTGAGAATGGCCCCAAGGGACGAGAGAAGAATGAGACAAATCAGGAAACAGCACTAAGAAAAATAAAGTGATGCAATGATGCCGTGATGCAATATTTGTTGAGTTGGATATTTTTAAAATAGGGTATTCAAGATGAATCAAAGTATGTATTAATTCTTTTGCATCTGTGTTGCATATGTGTGTGTAGAAATGTAAAACTCTGATTTAGATATAGAAAATTATCAACATTGCACACAAGTACACAAGGTTTCCAGGGACATTTTGACCTTCTTTTACCATTTTGAAGGCCCTTCATCAGCTGTGCACTCAAAGTGCTTCCAGTGTGTGTGTCTGTGTGTGTGTGTTTGTGAGTGTGTGTGTCACAGGATTGGCAGGATCCCGGAGGGGTGTGAAAATGCATCAGTAAATTCTGCCCTGTTCCTTCTTGTTGATAGATTTCCGCTAACTTGTTGCTGAAGCGAAAATCAGAGTTTTACATTTCTTAATTATTCTTTAAGAACATCTGTTAAAACGTGGGAATGGTTGCCCAGGGCAATGCTTTTTAAAAAACATTAAGCAAAATTAGCTTAATTTGAAACTAAGGCCATAATGCACTCTGAGCAACAATTAAAATAATGCTGCAACTTACTCTAACAACTGCTACAACAGTACCAACACTGAGTGCATAACACTGCTAAAAATAAGGCCGCATGTTTTCAAATAATATCAGCGTTTTGGATTATATTCTACCTGGAGTTATCTCAAGAATGAGCATTGATGGAGTCATCTGTATTGATGTTACCCATTTATTATTATTATTATTATTATTATTATTATTATTATTTGGAGATTTTTATGTGGATTATTAAGTTGTGTGCCTACTACCTTAGCAGGAAACTGAATCCACCTCCTGAGATTGTTGCTCTTTTTTCCATAGTCAAAAACATCATCTACTATTGTCTTTAAGTGAAACACCCAATTTTAAGTGAAACATTGCAATAATTAGAAATGAACATTGTTGTGTTCAGAGTTGCTTTACTGTATGGAAAAAAGCCAAGAATTCCCTCTTAGGTAGAGACTAAATGTGTTTTTTTTTTTTTCTTAATCGCTAAATGAGATTTTTTGTATTTGTTATTTAAAAGGAAAAAGAAACAAATGATCAAAATTCAAGATCTGTTTGACTGAAAACATCTGTGCTCGGACTGTAATAGCTGAAAACATTTGCTCTAGCCTGAAAATCCCAGTAAGCGTATTTGAAAAGAACATTTTGCTGGAGAAATAGCAGTCTTCAGGAATCCCAATGTATTTCAGCAAGCTTGACTGATGGAATACAGAAAAGCGGGCTTAAGGGATAGAGACCTGCAAAAGACTAGCCCTGGCAAGGCCATATGACGGCCTCAAACATGCTGAAGAATCCCAGTACAATGCCAGGAAAGAGACATGTAACCAATAGGACTGCTGGATCACAGTTTGTTTTATCTGCACCCCCTTACCACATGCACTTCCATTGAACTATTTAATACCGAGCTACTGATCTCAAGTGTACATCAGTTCAAAGCTTAGCATACATGCTAAACATACTTGTAGTAAGCCTAAACCCAATTTTAAGCAGATGAGTCCAGTTTTCCTCACAGCTTCTTCTGTTGCCATCTTAGGAAGTTTCTCTTTGCTTCTGTCACTTTGGGCTTGGTCATTAAGGGTCTAGGTTTGAATTTCTGTACAGGTGTTCTATGATAATTAAGTCTGTTGTGAAATATTTCCATACACCAGTCTCATTTGCTCTAATGGTGTTACATCACTGATGAACACCTCACCTTTACAGCATCATGCTGATGTCATAACAGATGAGCAAGTTTACTGGAATTTAAATATCTGCAGGTGTCCTTGAGTTTAGAAAGCACATACCATAAGTAGCTTTGAGGAGGAAGTACCTCTGAACATGTGAAAAACATATATTTTATTTATTTGCAAACTGAACGAAAATACTACAACCGGAATACACAAACTGTGTTGACAAATGAATAAATCAACAAACAAAAACAGAAAAAAAAAAAACAAGTGAAGAAAAAAAAGCCATAAAAGGCCCTAAAAAGTGCTTGTGCAAAATATTACCCTCAAGGAAAGAAAACAAAAGAGAAAAGATTAAATTTAAAAATCTGTATACGATAAAAATAAACACAAATCACATTGCTATATAATTAGCTGTGGAGAGTTTTGACCTATTTTTTTTAACCTGATACAATAGAAACCAACGAAAGTCAAGAAATAGGGGCAGATCCTCAGTGGAACCTAACAGAGTTCAAAACAAAAGAGCATATTACAGGGTTGCCAAGTAAACCATGACACCAAGACGTCATCTCTGAGAGAGTTATAGAAGAAAATTGTGTGTAAATTGACATTTGAAAGTGGTTCATTTCAAAAACATTTAGTTTCAGGGTCAAGTGAATGAGAACTGGTTATTATAATTAGCTCAAGATATCATTCTAATAAACCATTTCTAAAGAATTTGTAAACTTGTTAGGTATGAAAGTACTAGTGTATATAATATTACTGTAAGAGCAAAGTGGATAAAGCAATGTAAGATCAATGCATTTGATTGGATGATTTTAATTCTATATCCTTTGCTATTTTGTTTAATATTAAGTTAATGTGCTCATTCCAACATAGTTTCTTGTCAATGAGTATATACCAACAAATTTGTACAGTGGACCTGTGTTAATGTATGAGTAGGCGTACAGATTGGTGGGTGTATATGAATATAGAATTTAATTTTACATTTTTTTTTGGTCTAAAACATATATATGCATAATAGAGAATATATTAACTCTTTTTGACATTGAGGAATAATTTGCTACATTTAATCTGGTGATCAATAAGGGAGCATTCATAATTTATAGATTGAAAAAATCTATTGAAAATAGAAAAATGTTGCTCAGCATCAACAAAACATTCTTCGTTGTCAAGTAAAAATCATTAGCATATATATTAAAAATAATACATACCCAGATTGAGATTAGAATATAAGATCTCTACCATGATGTACAATATTTTCATTTGAACTCCACATTTTCATACTGCACTTGAGTACCTTAATGCTGTATTTTCTGAAGTAGTATATTAACTGTGTCAAATGCTTTGGATAGGCTGATTAAAAAAAAAAAAAAAAAAAGCTATTTAATTATTATTATAATTTAATTATTATTATTATTATAAGTGCACTGGAAATTTTGTCAGTTAATTGGACCAGAGCCATGGAAGTGTTTTTCCAGAAGTCATACTCATGGTCATAGATTGTATTTATTAAAACAACAGGTAACTTGGTTGAAACCAAGTTTTTCATAGACTTTGCAAATACATAATAATGCTCTATCAGTTTGATATGTCACACACTTCCCATTTGAAAAACTGAAGTTGAATCCAAGATGGAGGCATTCAAAATGGTCACTGTGTTGGTGACATGGCCTAATTGGTTTCCTTCCTTCACAAAGGTTTATGTCTAGTTTTGACAAGCTGTGTCTAAACTAGGATCTTCCTGTATAGGATCATCCTGTGTCCAAACTAGGATGGTGAGGTTTTCCATCACCATCTGCCAAACCATTTTCATTTTATGTTGCTTATTTTTGAAACGGTCTGTATTGATGTTTAGGTTTTCTGATTATGCGTAAAGTAACATTGTGAGATTTGTTAACTATTCTCCCTATAGTATGTTGCTTTCTAGTTGCTTTTTTGTGAATATTAGTGATCTACAATCTGGAGGCTTACTGAGCTGCTTCTTAATTAATGATTAATTCCTTTAGTAATCATCTAGCTAAATGCTGAGTAATCATCCAGATAAATGCTGAATAAACCTCTTATGAATAATTTAGAATGAAAACATCAGTCTAGGTGCAGAGTTAAATGAAACTAATTAATTTATTAGTATTTCTATTGCTGAAGTTTTTTGTCATAATAATTAATACTGTCACGGTAGCCGCCCTCGCCACCTCACCTCTCTTGTCCTGTGTCTGTGTGGGCGTGTCTGTGTGGGCGTGTCTGTGTGGGCGTGTCTGTGTGGGCGTGTCTGTGTGTGTAGGTATGTGCTTTGTGTCCGTTATATGAGTGTATGCGCCGGTGTGTTACAAATACCTGTGTATAGCTGTACTAATTAGAACGTGATCAGATTATTAAATACCATTGGTACTAGGTGCTGCAGTAAAGAAAGTGACAATATTAGCATTTAGCATTTTGGTGTTAAATGTAATTCTAGTAGGCTGGTTTTTCCATGTGAAAAACAGATGATGCATTTAACTAGCCAGGGCTAAAAATGTCTATTTCCCATTGAAGGTCAATATTAAATTCACACATCAAATACCCAATTTCCACTCTAATTAAACACTGGAGCTTCATGGTTATTCAACTGGGTCTCAAATGCCCACATTTGTGAGGTATATGAGATAAAGCTGCAAGAAAGTCTCAACGCTTTCTGATTACATTATTATTTAGTGTATCTGAATAACTAATGTCAGGGTTTATATTAGAAAATATCACTGTAAATGTATGCAGAGCCTTGATTTGGTTGTATGCAGAAGGAGAGTTGTGAGTGTATAAAAAAAAGCAATGCATTAAATGTGTCTAGGCAAGAAGGATCATCACCCGTAAATCTTAATGAGTTTGGTACTGATCATTTTGTTTGGCCTGAGGCTTTGGTGGTTGAATCAACAGCTGATCACATTTGAAATATTTAGTATTCCGCAGACAATGCACTTTGTGGAGCTGGGGTAATAGTGCTTTTCTTTTCACAGCCTTTGAGAAATCTTCATTGCCATAAATGTTTCTGCTCTAGATCTAGTTCATTGTACTATTTCCTCTTCATCTTTATACTGCAAAAGCTTAATGACAATTATGTGTGTTTGGCATAAGGTTTTCCAATACAGTGCACCCTTTAAAACTGCACCAGTTTAGAGTCTATTTTGCGGTGATCAGGGAGTCATTTGTTTTACTTTGGTTGACAATTACTGCCAAGTTTTTTATTTAATATTGTGTACCCTGTGTATGTGTAATATGTATCTATAATGATGTGTCATTGTGACTGATTTTCTGCATATTTTGTTTTTGCTCTGTTTATATTTTATTGTTGAGATCGGTATGCTCTCAAAATCAGTGTTATTTTTTATGCATTAAGACTTATGGCAATGCCGATTTTAAGTCTTCTGTATCTGTCTGAGAGAAGTTGAGGCTAGAGTGTAATTACAGAGTGAAGGAGACACCACTAAATCCATTTGCTCACCTTTCAGTGTAGATAATGTTTGTCCACTCATCATCACTAAGAAACATTCATGTTGGTCAGCTGTAGTTAGCAGTAGCTTGTGCTGCATGAAGTACAATGATTAGCATTAGCTGCAGTCTCAACATAGTGTAACAGCAGTATCAGTACGTGCACTATGATGGACAATCTCACTCTCATAACTCATTTTGGTGTGTAACCTTAAGTTCCTGGATTAGCGTATGGTTTAGTGCCAAAACTTGAACATATGGGATGATGCTGTTTCTCACTATATGCACTGGAATATTTGTAGATATTTTTTAAATAATTTAATTTGGGCAGCTGTATCATAAGATGCTTTAAATTGAAAAATAGTAGGACGAAACAGAAGGTTTCGTGTATTAAACAATCCAGATATTTGTAGAATAGAATCAGTGGTATTTTAGAAGCTTTAGAAGCTTCCTAGGCTTCCACTTATTTGTTAGCATAGTTGACATCCTTCCTATTTGTTTCTTGCACAGGAAAAAAGGCTCCAGGTATAATTTCACTATGGTTTGACAAGAATAAGTATAATGGAATTAGGAGAAACAGAAAGCAGAGAAACACATAAAGTCAAAAGATCCAGGATTATCCTTTCCAAAGAATAGTTGTCTCACACATATGCCTACAAATACACACACACACACACACACACACACACACACACACACACACACGATTATAATGTATTTAGCTGAAGATCAGTGGCACAGTCTAATCCTCAAAAAAAAACAAAATTTAAATTAAAATAAATAAATAAATAAAAACCACATTCTCTGATGTGTCCTCAGCCAGAACATCATCTGTAATTATCTCTGAGCCTGGAGGAGAAGAGCCTCAATGGGACATTCCTGACTAGCCTTCCATCTTTTCCACCCGGCCTTTGTCCTTTTCTGGATCTTTCCCCATTCTCCTGAGTTAAAGAGCCACTGGGAGTGAAGGGAGCAGGTGGGAGGCATGCCTGTCTAATCTGGCCCCACATCACGCTGAGGAAATTGTGACAGGGTCAGAATGCAGACGAATGGAGTGTAATCCAATGAACTCACGCCTCTTATTGCTTTCAGGACCATAAGGTGTTCCATCACTGATTATTGTTATTTTAGGCCTTACCACATCAATGGGATCACAAAGCGTGTGGAAGAAAAGTAAGGCCAGCAAATGGTCCCAGATCAGCTCAGAATGCTTTAATTTCTAAGGAATGGTACAGAAAATTGTGCCATTTAAAAAACTAGCCATAATTAATCTTACTTTACTTATAGCTGCTTGTTTGAGTAAATGGTATATAAAGAAGGTTTTACAGATGTAAAATTAAACACTGTAGTTAGAGACTGTAGCCCGCTTTTTGTCAGTCAAACTTCCTTCAGTAGTTTCTGACCAAAAAACACCAGATATTGTCTGAATATTATTTGGTTGATAAACTACAAGTATGACAGTATTAACCTGGTAGAGACATGGAGGTTGGATGTTAAGTGGATGTTGATGTTCCAGACGCAGCAGTGTTTCTATTCTGTTAACAAATATGAAAATATCCAACACCAGTAGTATAGAAATGGAAGATTGCAACTCGTCTTTAACTGTATGTTCTCAATACTTTTAGTAATAAATAAACATTTTTAATGTATACTGGTGTATACTGTGTAATTCTGAGAGAGTATGTTTTACCTCCTTTCTCAATATCTAATTTACATTTTTCACTAATGTACAATTTTAATATATTTTGCAAGGTTCTTTAAAAGTGTTTGCTCCCGCAATGACATTTTATTTATCTGTAATTGTCATGTATTGCCGTGTTGTAGAAAAGGAAGATAAGGTTTAATCTAACTGTTGCTAAAGAGGTGTAGAGAACTGAAGAAGATAATAAAAGTACAAATTATTAAAGTCTAAATCAGAGCAGTGGTGAGGTAAGGTTGGCCCATGCAGTTATGGGTTTAAGAATAAAAAATTGAAGGACAAAGAGACAGAACTGATTTTTTTTTTCACAGAGGTATTTTTCACAGAGTTGTTGATTGGTTGAGAGGAAGGTGGCCTCAGCACTTACTGTTCTCTGTGATGAGCAGGGGAAGATGCTTTTGCTAATGCCAAGATCATGGTCCAGAAAGGAAATGAATGACTGAGAGAGAAAAATAACTTGCCAGATATAGACATATTTGAGGTTGATTAAAAACAAGTAAATGTTCTATCTGGTAAGAAAAAAAGGGTGATAGACGATTTAAAAAAAAACAAGAAAAAAGCTAATTAAGCAACTGTTAGAAAGGTTAGTGTGTGCTGACAGTTATATATGTGTGGTTTTATGTCTCAAAGGAAGTACTTCACAGGTACATATATGACTATTATTCAAATGAATTCAAAATTATTACACACAACATTTCTCAGAACACTCAGAAACTGAGCAGGTAACAGAAATGAGAAGAGAATAACTGTGATGGCAGCAGGAAAGGAGCGGAGGGCGGGGCTGTAGCAAAAGGAGACCATCTTAGAGAAGCAGTCCACCGCAACCATGATGATGGTGTTTACCTCTGACTCCAGCCGGTCCATCACGAAGTCCACTGCTATGTGAGACCAGGGACGGTTAGGCGTGGGGAAAACAAAGAACACCGTGCCTGCTGAGGGTTCATCCTCTTCGTGGGCCGTGGTTTTTGTGATCCGTGAACACCTGGAAGGGGTGTCGGGTGCCCTCCAGCCAGTGTCTCTACTCCTCCAGGGCAAGTTTCATAGCTAGCAACTCTCTGTCTCCGACACAATAGTTCCTCTCAGCAGAGGTGAGTGGCTGCTGCAAGTTAGGAGCCGTGTTGAAGGCTTTCTTCAGCTCAACGAAGGCCTTCTCCACCTCAGGGTCCTAACGCAGTGTCTTCCTCTGTCCTTGCAGGAGGTCTGTCAGGAGGTTTCACCAGGGTGCTGAATGACTTGATGAAGCCCTGACAGAAGATGCAGGTGAGGTGGAGGGGCAGATATACCCCTGAGCAAGAGCCTCCCAGATGTAGCCATGATCTCCTCCTCCTCCTGGGAAAGAAGATCTGCCTTACCCCATGGCGGAATGGTGCCCTCCTTCAGAGTCACAGCGTAGTTCCAAGGGCAATGGGGAGGCAGATGAGTGGAACACTGTGCGCTGAAGACTTCTGCCAGGTCTCTATACAGGGCTGGCAAGGGCATCTGCCATGCTGCATCAGGGATCTCGATGGACATAGAGTGGAGGGGTTGCTGAGATGTTTCCTGAACTCGGGCACCCACTTCAGGACTTGGTTGGTGGCCCAGGAGATGTGGGGATTGTACCTCCTGAGCCAAGGAAAACCTAGGGTGGCAGGCTGGGATTAACAGAAAGGACAGTGTTTCATAATGACAGCCTATGTTAATACGGATGTATTTGTGCGTGAGAAATCCTGAGCCCACGACGATGGCCTGCACAGGCTGAGGAACGGGAAGCTATATGGGCTGCACCCCAAGAGATCAGGTGAATCCAAGGTCCATCAAGTCGGCCGGAGTCCACAACCGCTGTGACAGGGAAGATGTAACCCTTGTGTGTCACGGTCACAGGGAGGCAGCACATGTTCTTGAAGTGGTTGCTACTTACTGGGCCACTCCCTCTGCCTTTGGGGGCTGCCTCAGGACCAGGGGTCGAGGGTCGAGGCATGTCGGTGTGGCTGGGTGCCTGGCGCAACGTGACAATAACAGAGAGAAACTGTGAAAGCAGAAACAGGATGGATAGAAGCAGTGGGACAGAGACTAAAATGAAAAGAAGGAAAAGGAACAACAGAACAAGGAGAAGAAGTGGACTTATTTTTTTAAAGCATGCATAAACCTGCCCTTATTGCTGACTGGCAAACACTGGAGTGTCCCCTTAACTCTGTGTGTGTACTAGTAGTGATCTAGAAATACCCCTGCTCCCTACCAACTCACTGCCAGCCACCTGTACTGTTTAGTGCAGTTTCCACATATCTTGTTACTTATTGTCTGGCATTTGTGTTTAGTAGCCGTTTAGTATGTGCAATTCCTTACTTAAATACTTAGCAAATATCCCTGTGTACCTTTATTTAGTTTTGTATCTGTAATGAGAGAAATGGCAGTACTAACATTGCACTGTAAAATTATGGTGTGGCAACATTAATAAAATAGTGCAGAATAATACAGTAGACTGTATAACAAGTATTACAGTATACAGTAAGATGCTGAATAATCTAGTGTTGTGCTGAAATTGTGAAAAAATAACTAGATACATTAGATTTCACAAAATTTCATGCATATATATAAACTACTGTATTAATTACATATATGTACAAATTGGACTATAAAAAAATGAAGCACTACAGGCGTTATTTATCCCTGTCAAGCCTAAGAATTTGCTCAGTGGAAAGTTTGCTCTTTCTGTCATACATACTTCACTTATTTTCTCTGTCACATTTGCACCATAAGTTACTTGCATTACGAGCAGCTGTCAGAGCGTCAAGTCAGAAAAACCATATGTAAAATCAAAGTGGAGAAGTACCAAGGCGAGAACGGGATGATTCTGACAGCAGGAAGGAAACAGATGGGGGGAGCAGCATTCATGACGGCAACCTTTGATCATTCTGCCATTCTGAACTTTAACAATGTGAGCCAATCTCTCTGATTCCCAAAGCAAGTGTTTCAGTATGATGACAGCTTTGGACTTCATCGGAGGCCTAATTACAGTTGCTACCAGTTTAATTACTTTTTCACTTGAAGTCTTAGTTAGTTTAAAAATGTTGAAAATTGTTGACACATTTATGGCTATGGTGTTTGTTACACCAACTTGTTAATCATTATAGCTATGTTATTGATTTAATAGTATGCTTTTGTTACCATGTAAGTAATTGATCATTTGAAAGAGTCTAACTCTCGCTGCCTATTTTACATAAACGTTCAAGAAGTCAAACTTAAGAATCAAAAGTAATAATGACTCAAGTTATACACCCAATAATAAATCACCAAAACACATGTAAATGCATTCATCAAATCCATATGTTCTACTGTGTCTAATATTTCCTATTTATTTTTAAAGTTTGTTTTCCACACCTGATTCGCACAGCTGGGTACACAGTGCGGTGTGTGTGTGTGTGTGTGTGTGTCACTGTGATGAGAGCAGGCAGAGCCAGATGCAGTGGCTGCGTGACAGAATGGGGTCGTGGGGACCCTGGTTCCTGGATGCCATGTTTCCCTCATGATAGCACACCAACCAGCAGCCATGACGCGCCACCGCAGACAGGCAGCAGAGCACGAAGATGAAGGGGACACATGCATGCTGTGGCCCCCTGGCACACTGCTAGTTTAATGATTCTCGTTTTCTCTTTATCACTTTGCATATGTAATGCGTGTTCTGCATCAACTGACAAATTATCCTACGTGTGAGAAAGTTTGAAAATTAAATGGATCATTTAGAAAAGCTGGAAGTTTTTATACAATTATGCATTTATGTTTAGAAATCTCTCTGTCTTTTGTTTATTCATCTACTTAATTAGACCATGATCTCGCTGCTGTTGGAGTGTGTGTGTGTGGGTGTGGGTGTGTGTGTCAGACAAAAAAAAGAAGAAACAGCTATTTTTATAATTAATAAAAGTCACAAGGGCACAACTTAAAAGCTACCCTGACCGTACATAACAATATCTCAAGTGCTGAAGTGCTAACCTAGAGGCCCCATTTAACTCACTGTGTTATGATATGGCACTTTTGTGTGCCTGTATGGTTGTGCACTTACATAATATTTTGTATGCCTTACTTTGCTGTGAAATATGTATTCCTATTGTTGATATGAATTATAAACACAACACATAATAAACACTTGCTAAAATAGCACATATTTACTGCAGATATAACACAACAGGTATATAACGGGGTGTATGATTGAGTGTTTTAGTTTTCATATTATTATTATTCTTCTTCTTATTATTATTATTATTATTGATAGTTGATAGTACTGGTCACTGAGTGAACAAGTAACAATATGAAATTACAGAAATTAAATAAATAAAACCTCCTCTGCAATTTTGCAGTCCTCTCATACACCTTGGCCTCGAAGATTTTTCTCTCCCTTGCTCCCTTTTCTTGCTTTCTATTTCCCCTACGTTTTGCTGAAGGCCATGCTCGTATTCAAAGAAGCACCGCCCCCCCCCCCTTAGATCTCTGTTTTTAGCCGGAGTATGGAGGTAGAAGGGATGCTACAAATATAAAAATCGACCAGAACTTGATTCTTCCTGACTGGAGGCCTGCACCAGCAAAAAGCAGAAAAAAAAAGGAATTGCGCACTTCAAACACCGCCGAGTCGACATTACAGAAGGAATAAGATATAACAGAAAAAAAAGTGAAAAGGGGTAAACTTTTTTTCTTTCTTTTGCTGTGTTTGCACAGTGTCAAGTGAGTTCATGTTTGACTATGTAGAACTTTGTGAATGTGCACAACTGCCTGGAATAGCTGTGCTGTGTAATGGTCTACTGGGCTATGGGTGGGCCTGGTCTCAGACAGTCAGTTGAGCAAAGTGTATTTACCCTGCTGAACAACTAAACAATGGAGAATTAAAGGCAAATAATTGCATCTCTTACCCACTTAGTACAATGTGCTGTGCCTAGTGACTGATGTTAAACAAGAAAAAAGTAGCCAAGTGAGAGAAATATTTTGAATGATTTATGATTACTCTTTAATGAAGAAGGGACCTTTGCAAAAGGTTTTGCTTTATTTGTGCCTAATTCATCAGATATAATAAGAGTAGATTCTTCATGATTAATAAAAAGTGCATATTTTACAGTCTGACGAGTCATTAGCTGCCAACTTTTCTGATCCATATCTAGTAGTGTTTTTTGTTGTTTTTTTTTCTTCAGATGAAGTTGCTCTGGGTGGAAATTGAGCCCAGAGAGATTTGCTCTTCTGGTGTGGCAACTTTGGGACTCATGGTGCTGCAAGAGCTTTGTCCCAAACTGGGGCCTCAAACTGGTACACTGTTCACTCAATACACCCTTAGGTGGTTGATCATTCTAAAACAGTAAGTATGATTCGAATGTTGACATTATATATTTTTAATTGGATGCAAATTCATAAATCAAAATCCATGTAACAGTCCAAGATCAAAAAGCTAGGACAACAAAAAACATGATAAAACATGACATTAAAATATAATGGATAATTCTGGCACAGAGGTTATATTACAGCAGTGAATTAAGGGCACATGTGTCACAGGTGAAAACAATGAAGGGCAGAGATATAGAAAACACAAGACCAGGACTTAGACTATAATAGAATGAAAACCAAAACAAAAGCACACAACTCCAAGTACCACATGAACTGCAATGCTGAAGGAGGGAAAACATGACAACAGGCTATTCTTTGTGAATTTACATGACTTCAAATCTAAGCTATACTATATAATATTATTTATATATAACAAGTGTCACAGTGGCCATCCTTAACTCCTCCCTCAGGTCCACGTGCTTGTGGGTCTCATTAGAGTCATGTGTAACACCTGGGTCTTGTTAGCGTTGTATGTATTTAGGTGTGTGTTTGTCTTTTGTCAAGGTTTGTTCCCGACAAGTCCTGCCGCTGTGTTCTTTGTTTTATTATTGTTAATAATGTAATAAAATTAATTAAAATTAAAATGTTTAATTATTGTTTTAATATAACAAAACCATTTAAAACTATACAGATACCTCAGCATTCTATTTACTCCTCATGCCTCATGTGTTATGCCAAGCATACAAACTTCAGGTTAGTGTAATACCCAACAACAGGAACAATGGTTCTGCTTCCTCTACCACTGTTCCTCTTGAACAAATACAGGAGCTCTTTTTTAGACATGGCCCATCTGTCACGCTGCAGCACTGCTGAACCCAAGGAATTTAGTGACAGTGATAACACATATGTTATGTTGTCTACTAATTAGGCTAAATTTGAATCAGAATCAGATTTATTGACTACACAGTAGTTACACACTAGCTTGCAGTACAGTACAGAATTTGCAGTCACAAACATCCATATAACAATCACACAGGTACAAAGACATCCTTTTGTGGACATACAGACTTTCTATTAAAAATATTAAGATTCACAATTATTAGAAGTATGGGTTGATATTAGTATATAGTATTAGAGTCCATAATACAGTTAGCCATATAAGTAACTGATACATGATTAAGGACTGTAATGAATGGTGGCATTAACATAACAAATGGGTTATATTAATTGTTTGTGAAAGTAATAGCATGGAGAGAGTTTTTTTCTGTACTATAGAAAGTCTTGAACCTCATAAGACTGATGTTTCTGCCTTAGGAGAGGAGTTTAATAGGTAATAGAATTTCCTCTGCCTGCATCCTAGTTCTGCTGGTAAACAAGTTATGAAAGCTGGACAGGTTTACATCTAATGTTTTCCATCACCCCTTCTTGTTCCCTGCAAAGTTGACAACATAAGAAATTTGGCCATTTTAAGGGAGCCCCCAAACCACAGAGAGTGAAAATGTGTGTCTGGTCAAGATACACTGGCAAATGCCCCTGCCAACTGCCTGTTTATAAAAGAGCAGCAAATAAAATGTAAAATGATGTGGAAGTAACCTGCTTAGAAAGCTTGCAGATCTTAGAAAGCTAACAAGAAAAGCAAAAAAAAAAAAAACATGTATAACATCTTCTGTGTGATAATGCCGCAGGCCATTCTAAATCAAGGGTTTTAATGAATTCCCCTTACCCACATGTGTGGAAGTGAGGTGCTCCTCTACCATAATCTCCACCGTTTTTTAATGGAATCAGCTCCAAATTGTTCTGACTACTCTACAGAACTAGTTGATCAACTGCTAGTATGCAGATTCATCACTGTTTTGCATGAGTTTGATGAATGTAGTGTCATCTGCCTAAGTGCAGGTTTGGAAGCAGTCTGTGTAGGAGGAGGAGATGCTTCTGGTTAAATAGCTGGTCTCTATGGGGTTTGAGCTAGTCAGCAATCACCAACTGTCTGAGATGATAGCTTTTTATAGTTGGTATTGCTCTGCAAGTTGAGAAATTGGTAAACCTATAGCATCATACAGTTAAGAAACTTAAATAGTGTTTTTATATACAGTATATTATTCTAAAGCTTTGTACAAATCACAAGAAAGGAAAAAGACCAAAATGAGAAAGAAGGAAAATAAAGTAAAAAAAAAAAAACACTGATTCCTAAAGGGGAAATTATTGGCACCCATGCTCAAGATGTGTTAAAAACTTTAAAATAAATTCAATTTGTATTGCAGAAGCATAATCTCACATAATCGAAATTGTAGGAAAATGTATCCTTTAACTCAAGAGACTTAAAAAAAAATCACTGACTAAGAAATAATTATTTTTCATAAAATCCCCAGTTCCACAATTATTGGCACCCCTAACAATTCCTAGAAAATAAATGTAATTGAAGCATTTCTGTAATGTCTACTGTAGTTTATAAAGTTGATCAGAATACCTAGGAACCTTTCATTTGTAATTTTTCACTTCCTGTTTCCCTGGGGTATAAATATGATGTGACACAGAGGCCTATTTTTCTTATCCACTCTTCAACATGGGAAAGACTAGAGAACACATAATACAAGTAATGGTTACAAGAAAATAGCAACTCGCCTACACTTGCCCGTATCTACAGTCAGAGAAATCATCGAGAAGTTTAAAATAACTGGAACAGTGGCAAACAAACCTGGATGAGGACGCAAGTTTATCTTGCCACCACGAACAGTGAGGAGGATGGTAAGAGAAGTAAAAAGTTCTCCAAAGCTCACTGTTATAGAATTGCATCAAAGAGTAGCAACTCGGGGTCACAAAGTCTCCATAACAACCATCAGGCACTATCTACATGCCAACAAGCACTGGGAGGCATGCACGGAAAAAAGCCTTTTCTCAAGCATAAACAAACATCTGGAGTTTGCTAAGCGGTACTGGGGCTTCAGCTGGGACCATGTGCTTTGGTCAGATGAGACCAAGATAGAGCTTTTTGGCAACAAACACTCTAAGTGGGTCTGGCGTAAATACTTTTTGAAATACCAGTACATACTCTTTGAAATACCAGTACATTTTAAATCCAAATCTGGTGGCCTCTGCCCGAAAGCTGAAGATGGGTCATCACTGGGTTTTTCAGCAAGATAATGACCCTAAACATGTGGTCATGGTTCACCAGACACAAAATCAAGCTCCTCCCATGGCCATCTCTGTCCCCAGTCCTCAACCCAATTGAAAACCTGTGGGGTGAGCTGAAGAGGAGAGTGCATAGAAGACCCAGGACTCTGGATGATTTAGAGAGATTGTGCAGAGAGGTTAAAGAGCCCTCATTCTCGAATCTTGTGAAATGTTATAGGAGGAGATTAAGTGCTGTTGTTGTCAGAAGGGGGTTGTATCAAATAGTAACATTTCCCACTGAAATGCACTTCAATTAATGATTGGATTTTTCTTTTCTTTTTTTTTTTGCATTGTTGCCCTATAATTTTTCTTTTTTTTTTTTAAAGAATGAATTTATTAGAAGCCTAAGAACACATTTTAACCAGGGGTGCCAATATTTGTGGAGGGTGCTGTATCTACATATATATGAATGTATATTGGGTTTCACACTAAAGGTGTACAAGCCCAAAAGTGGTGGAAAATCACCAAACAAATATACTATGGGACATCCAGTTACAGACTAAAAAATGTATAATGGCTAACCAAACAAACATAGTGGTATGTAGTGATAGATGTAGAGGTCCCCAATGATAGCAACATCAGGAACAAGGAACACAAGAAGCTCAAGAAATGGAAAAGGTAAAAGCAGCAGTGGTTCCCACAGTAGTTGGAGCACTAGGGACTGAGCCCCAAGCAGATCTCATGAATAACACCTGGGATCTCCATCCAGAAGAGTGTAGTTCTGGAAACAGCTAAGATTCTACGCAAGACCCTCAAGCTCTCAGGTCTCTGGAAGAAGACCCGAGCTTATAGGAAAAAAGACAGGGGAGGCACATGGGGAATTATATATAAAATAAATTATTATTATCTTTTGAGCATTTTGGACTTTTCTTTTGTTTCACCCTCATTTCCTTATTTAACGAGAACCATTTTTAAAAATGTAAAATGTAGGTGTAAATTTATCAATTTATCAATTCAATTCATGTTTTAAAATCAACTGTATAGTCAAGACCAAATTTTAAAAAAAAAGGTTTTTGGTCAACTTTAGGTGCAACAGTTGAACTTTGAACCAAATTGCTTAAAACAAGCAGTAAAGTGTAATCAGGTAGGACAAATTGGTGGCTAAATTAATCACTGAAATGGATGAATGAAATGAGAGATGTTTAGGGAAGAAATTACGCATCACAGACTGAAAGGGAGACATAACCAGGTCACTTCAGTCTTAACCATAGAGGTCAATTATGCTGAGAGGAAGAGGACCTCAGGAAAAGAATAGTGACAGCACTCTTGTCTGGGGAAAGCTATAAAGTCATCTAAAAAAAAAAACAGCTTCATCGTTCCACCGTGAGGCAGATCATCTACAAATGGAGAGTACTGAAAAAAACTACAACTCTGCCTAGTAGTGGACAACCTTCTAAGATATCAGCAAGAGCCACAAGAAAATGATAATTCAGGTAAAAGCCAACATATCTAAGTATTTGTAGACCTCTGTTGCAGCATCTGGGACACCTCTCAATCAACATATCTTACATGGAAGGGTTGCTAGGAAGAAGGCTATGCTCACAAAAAAGAACAAAGCTGCCTGTCTCAACTTTACCAAAGAGCACCTGGAGGAATCTGAAGCTTTTTGGAAGCATGTTCTGTGGACAAATGAGTCCAAAATTTAAATGTTTGGCAAAAAGTCAACACTACATCACACCAAAAGCACCTTCTTCCAACAGTGAAGGATGGTGGTGAGAATGTTAAGATCTGGGCTTGCTTTTCCATAGAAACATGAATTCTAAGAAATATTGTAAAATCCTGGAATATAACCTGAAGCCATCCATTGTGAAGTTAAAGCTGGGCAGAAGATAGATCATGCAACATGATAATGATCCAAAGCATTCCAGCAATACAACCAAGGAATGGCTGAAGAAGAAGATTTGTGTTCTGGATTAGCCCAGTTAAATACCTGACCTAAATCCATCTGAAATTATGTGGCAGGCAGTTCATGCCTGATGCCCATCCAATCTCTCTCAACTGGCTGTGTTCTGCAAGGAGTGGTCAAAAATCCCCCAAAGTATTTGTGAGAGACTGGTAAGTTACTATTGAAACCGTTTGGTTGAGGTTATTGCTGTGAAACAAGGTGCAACATCCTATTAACTAAAGAGGTTCACATATTTCTGCACTAATAAAATGAGTTGTTCTTAAATCGAGTTGTTCTTAAAGTACTGTGAACTGGGTTATAACTTAATATTTAATAAGGTTATTTTAGTATTTGTTATCAAAACATCTGACCATCGCTGTAGGGTTCACTATTTTTTAGGCAGCACTGCTTTCGTATGTGTGTATATATTATACAGTATCTTACAAAAGTTAGTACATCCCTCACATTTTTGCAAATATTTTATTATATCTTTTCATGGGACAACACTGAAGATATAGACATTTTTATACAACATAAAGTAACCAGTGTACAGCTTGTATAACATTTGTGTACATTTGCTGTGCCCTCAAAATAACTCAATACACAGCCATTAATGTCTAAACTGCTGGCAACAAAGAGTTCACCCTAAGGTGAAAATGGCCAAATTGTGCCCAATTAGCCATTTTCCCTCCCTGTTGCCATGTGACTCGTTAGTGTTACAAAGTCTCAGTTGTGAATGGGGAGCAGTTGTGTTAAATTTGGTGTCATCACTCTCATACTGGTCACTGGAAGTGCAACATGGCATCTCATGGCAAAGAACTGTGATGATCTGAAAAAAAGAACAGGTTCCGCTCAGAACAGGCCTTGCCATGGTCGACCAAAGAAGTGGAGGGCATGTGCTTAACGTCATATCTAGAGGTTGGCTTTTGAAAGGATCAAAAGGTTAAAGGGGTGGGGGGTCAGCCTGTCAGTGCTCAGACCATACGCCACACACTATATCAAATTGGTCTGCATGGCTGTCATCCCAGAAGGATGCCTCTTCTAAAGATGATGCACAAGAAAGCCCAGTTTGCAAACAGTTTGCTGAAGACAAGCACACTAAGGACACTGATTACTGGAACCATGTCCTGTGGTCTGATGAGATCAAGATAAACTTATTTGGTTCAGATGGTGTCGAGGATGTGTGGTGGCCAGGTGAGTATAAAGATGAGTGTGTCTTGCCTTCACTCAAGCATTGGTGGTACCAGTGTAATGGTTTGGAGCTTCATGAGGGCTGCCTGCTGTGGGGAGCTGCAGTTCATTAAGGGAACCATGAACACCCACATGTACATCCCTTCTTTTCGGAAAATGGGCCACAGGGCAGTATTCCAATATAAAACTGAGGGTAAAGGTGCTGGACAGGCCAAGCATGTCTCCAGACGTAAACCCTATTGAGCATCTGTGGAGCATCTTCAAAAGGAAGGTGGAGTAGCAACCTGTGAATCTCAAGAGAGTTAAGACAGTGCTGGAAGATAATGGTGGCCACACAAAAAATTAACACTTTGGGCCCAGTGTGGTCATTTTCACTCAGGGTTGTACTCACTTTCATTGCCAGTGATTTAGACATTAATGGCTGTGTTGTTATTTTGTAAATTTACACTGTTATACAAGCTGTACACTGACTACATTGTATAAAGGTATCATATCTTCAGTGTTCTATGAAAATATATAAAATATTTACAAAGATGTGAGGGGTGAATGTTTGTGAGATACTGTGTGCACACACACACACACATACATTCATACATGAGTATGCTGTCTGCCCAAAACCTCTCGGATTACAATGCTACATAACCTCACCCACACCCTACCCTTACATAGCTACAGAATTTTCCCTTCTTTGCCTGCTGTTATACCTCCAAACACAACTTACACTACAACATACTGGTGGTCAAACAGTTACCCTACAGTTCCCAATGGCCAAAAACAACTCAAAACTATTACATAACATTAACACCACAATTGACGTCTTGGCAAATTAAATCGTAAATTACTTTTTATATCTTTTGAAGATTTGTTTCATTTCAGTTTCTATATAGTTACATTTTTCAGCACTTTAACATAAGTATCCAGTCACAAGAGCAACTAATTATCTTAGGAGCACATACTTGCTGGGATTTTCTGGGATGTTCATATTTTAATGAAGACACACAGCACATTCAACAACCCCAACAGTGTAACGTAATCCATTTAGCCCAATTCTGACTATGTAGTTGTCCTGGACAATATTTCATTTCAATATCATAAACATTATATAAAGCCTGACTTGCCAACTGGCTTTGCTCCATGCGTCCCTGCACCTGAGAACAAGAATAGACATGGGATTGTTGGTACATCTGTACCCACCATTCCAGACTTTCCTTCTTGGGGGAAGGGAAATTAACACCAAAAAACATATCCTATAGGATCCTAGTATGCCTGCTAAAAATAACAATATGCTGTCATGCACTGTATGCCTGTTATGGAAGCAAACTTGGTTGCCCACTGTTCCTGTTCTTCAGCACTTAAACTGAGCAATGACAACAAACTACATTAGTCTCGTTTCCCTGAGGATGATATGGGGTAGTCATACATCACACTCAACAGTTGCATGAAACTGTTGGTTTCAAAGGCAGCACCTTGGGCAGTGACGTTTGGTGCAGAGAAATTGTTGAATAAAGCAGATCCACAAGGGTTATACCATGGGCAGGAGCTGTTTGAATTCTCAAGGCATATCAGTAACAAGCAGAATATATAGATAAGTATTCCCAGGTCAGCTGAGAGACAATCAATCTAAGACTGTGAGTTCAAACAGATAACTATTTCTAATGGATTGCAGTGGGGCTTTATCTCCTGGCCATTCTTTTCCAGTAATTCAGCATTCTGTTGATCTGTTTCTAAAGTTGCACCCCATCTGTAGCTCCAAGCATAGGCGACACTGCACCTAATATGACAAGGCAGTGCATTCTACAGTAAGTTGCCAGACTCCTGTAAGTTGCCAGACAAATAAGCATGCATACATACATTCATATGTTGCTTTTCCCTTCAGAGGTGGAGTGGAGAGTTTCATAGATTGTAGCCCAAGTACAGTCTGGCACCAGGCTTGGGGGCTGTAGCTCACTCATGTTTCAGCCTTGATCTGTATTTGATCACATGCCTCTGTTTGTCTCCAAGTGCACCAATGAATTATTATGTGTATACACTGTTATGTCTGCACCTCACAAATAACCTTTAAAATGTTCAATGATAGCCCACATAAATGGCAAAAGCAAAAGTTAGGAGCCATCATTTAAAGGAGCCATCATTTATGCCATTGTGAATGGCAACTGTCCTAGGTCTCACAATTCCCAAGTGGACAAGATCTATTAGTCAGGCTTGCAAATCAGCCATTGTCATATGAACCTTTTGGCACATGTTTTACATCCTACAAAACAGCGAAGTGCAGCAACTCAATGTGGCCTCGATTCCACAAGTGAAGACATCTGGAGGAAAGTTGAGCTATGCTGCCTGAACAGCCATGAACAGCTATGAACAGCCACCAACAGCTCCATGGTATTTGTACGTGCCAGCTCTCAGATGTTAATGGACATTTCCACCACATCAGGTCACCCCATTCGTCAGAACTCTACAGAATGTTCCTTGACACAATGCTGGTCAACTTGGGGCAGATGGCACAGTGCATTAATCTGCTAGAATATCCTATCATTGTAAGAGCACATTAAGTCTGTGAAGATCCGGCAGAAAAGACACATGTGGGACGTCTCTGGTTGGGTGCCAGTAAAAAGATGTTTATTTGATCCCACAGCTCAGTATGCGAAAATACAACTTTACCCAATGCAGGAAAAAAGAAATACTATGTACAAAAGAAAATAAAGTACATACAAGAAAAATGAAAACAGTTCATGAAATCCAAAAATCAATATTTTTATTTCTCAATACACATCTGTTCACCAACCCACTCTCTTTTTACCTCAACTCAATCAATCCAAAAAAACAAACTCCCACTTTCTCAACTAACAGCACATTCATACTGTTACACAGGAAGTGATGTAACATCACTTCCTCTCTTTTTGATGAGAAAAATAACTATAAAAACACCTTAAACAAAAGCCTCCATTTCCTCCTATAGTGAAGACATGGCCACCTCCTTCTACAGGCTACTCCCCGGTATTTTCCTTTAATATTCAAACATATGTTTTGCTGATATACAAAGAAGACATTCGTATTTCCTAATTTTACTTCCTGCAGGAATTCCTTTTCACCAATAAAAGTATTTAACATAACTCTGCCTCTTAGTGTATTTTCAATGGTCCATATTAAATCCAGTGTCCATACATACATAAGTCCATGCCCGTGAATATATATTGTGGTGGAGGGCATCTCCATCGCAAAGTCCATTAAAGGCTTCAAATGGTCATCAAGCAGTGAAATGTAGCTTAGGTGGACCAGGGGACCCAACTCATGCCTTCAGAACACATACCACACCAGTATATACCCATCACTAACCTACACAGTGCCTTGTTTACAAATGGGGTCTATGGCTTCATGGAGTTTGCACCACACATGACCCCCATCACTGGCTCAGAACACATGTAGCCCAGGTGAGGCACTGTGTCCAGTGTTGTGGTGTAAGCAGAGGCACTCTGGTGGGTCTTCAGCTCCCTTATCCCATGGAATCTAAGGAACACTGCACTGACCTGCAAGATATGCATAGGGGAAATGAGTGAGGGGCTCCTGCACTGCATGTGAACGTGATTTCTACCATACAGTTCACGTCAGTTCTCGTGGACAATTCTAGCCAGACGCCACCAGTCAAGATCATTAAGTACCCATGGGTAGTCACTGACCACTGTGGTTGGTATGACATATTCAATGTTAAACTTCTAAAATAGAAAGTATTTCAAAAAGTATTTCACCTGGCACCCATTATTATTGAATTCTAGCAATACATGTCACCTTACCATGAGCATACTGGCTAGTGTTCTGCCTCACTCATTAGATAACCCCTCACAGATTATACAAGTATCAGTGCTCCCAAGCCATCCCCTGAGATAACGCCACTTCATTATCAATTTACATATCCTGTGACCTTTGGCATGTCAGTGCATGACCACCCCTAATTAAGTATGCTTCATCAACCAACTGCACATTGTGTTGTCCAGCTCTGAAAATTGAGGATAAACTGGACACGACATTGAAATTGGTTGCCAAAGTTTGTTGAGTCGTTGCCCCTCAATGGCCTCCCAATTTTATTTGTACCATGTAGGACCACTGAGTTAGTACTGGTAGTATCAACTAGATGGAAAGATAGTTAGCTAGAAAACCTAGTACTTGAGTCCTAGGCAGGTGAGAAACTATAAATGTTAATTGTGTTTAGACAAAGACATTTTCTTTATATATTAAAAGAATCAGAATTGTTTGTACCAAAACTGAGGAAATAAAAAAGGGTAATAGATAGCTGATAGAAAAAAATAGTAAAGGTAGAAATGTTATCTAGGTAGAAGTTTAAGAGATAGACTTCTGATATGAAGAACATGGGGCCTGATGTTTTTACCATCCCACTGCAGTATCACAACCCCCTAAATAAAATGTTATCAGTGTGTCAGAACCTTTTGATTAATGGATCCACACAGCAGTAAATCACAAAGCACCCCCCCCACCAAACACACACACAACTTTATTCAGTATTTTCTCAACACACACACACACACACACTAAATAAAGAAAAAAGACTCTGGCCAATTGTATGCTTGTTTTAATCTAATTGCTTATCTATTATAAAGGTATTTCCCATTAAAAATGTCATTACAAATGTACTTTTCATAACTGGTTGTTAATACTAAAACAGACTAAACTTAGGCTTGTCACTTGTATTTTAGTATAAATGCAATGATAGATTTTCAATTAAAGAATCCCAGAGGGCCTATTTGTTTGGTCTAAAGGTAGTTGTCAGTTTGAAATGGATTGGAGGCCCTCCAGTAACGATAAGACTATTGTGCTATATTGGATTTATCTAGCAACAGACACAAAGAAGGATGAGCAATTATCAGTGCAAACAGTAGAGGAGCACAGTGATTTAAAATCGCATGAGAAATCACATCAGAAAAGCACTCTTACTTCTCCATTAAAAACCAGCAATGTGCTTCATGGATTCATTCTCACAAGTCTGATTCGGTACAGCCTGAATCAACACAAACAATAGGTAACTCATGTATTGGAATACGTTGTTTGTTCCTTTAAGGAGATTTGCATTACTTGGAAAAAGATGCATTATGTGATCATTATGCTGCAGTGCAGAAGAGATTTATTGATATTAAATTAGTGTTATTGATTTAAATCAGTCTAGCTCACCAAATTAGAGAACAAAGATGAAACATGCACATACAACAGTAACAACAGTTGAACAAAGTTTAACATTTCATGAGCTTTTGTGGGAAAAAATGACTTAATGGAGAACTCAGCTATTTGGTTCACTAAACATGTTTTGAACAGTATATTCTTACCATCTTTTATGGTTCGATGTTTGGTGAGGAGCAGAAGAGATCAGGATGCAAACACAAATCTCCAACACATTAGGAACAAACTCTGGCAATCTAAATACACACACTGACTGGAACAAGGGGCAGGTAAAACAAAGACCAGGCTAACATGGAGGGCATGGCACCATGTTGTTGAAAGTAAACATATGCACATGGTCAAAGAAGGAAATAAAACAAAAACACAAAGCTAAGTGGTGATCTTCACCACAAGGATGAGAAGGGTGAGGATGGGAGCCATTACAAATGTTTTTTTGTTTTTTTTTTATCAGAATAAAAAATAAACCCATACATGCAGACATGCTACAAATTCACATACATTTAAAAAACAATTCCCCACTCACCCTCCCGAGCAGTCTTTTTATCTCCAAGCTCAGGTCCTCTACCAGAGATCTGGGAGATTGAGTAGCATGTTAGATTTTCAGGACTGCACTCTTCTGGTCAGAGATGTCATTCATGGGATCTGCTAGAGACAACCTGAGTTTGGGAGTCACAGACCTTAGTGCTCCAACTACTACAGGAATCACGATTGCCTTCCATATCTTTTCTTTCACCCCTTGGAATTTCTTAAGCTTCTTGTGTTCCTCTGATGTTTACCCACCACTACTATGTCCAACTGGTTAGCCATTACTATTTTATCCATCTGTATCTGGATGTCCCACAGGATCTTAGCTAGGTCATTCTCTCGGGGAATCTGAGAGACCTTAGACCTTAGACCTTCTAGTCCAAACAACACAAATAGATATTTCTGATATTTCTTTATAATATTCCAGCCATTTGGTTATGGTGCTCCATGTATGCTGTGCCTGCTAGCATCTTAAACCCTGCTGTTATTTGCTAGATTGTTTCAGGAGCATGTTTGCACAACCTGCACCTGGGCATCTCAGCCTCTATTGATCTTGTATTTAGAGCTTGTGCTTGTGCTGCCAATATTAGTGCCTCTGTCTCTGTCTAGAAAAAGCTGTCTTTTAATCCATCTTTCTCTAGCTATTGGTAAAATCACTCCTGTCATTTCTTTCAAGGCTTTCTTGTTAGTGGACCCTGCAGGGAGGTTGCTGTGATCTTAGGTTCTGTAACCCAAGTGATTATCCATACAGTGCCCTCCACAATTATTGGCACCCCTGGTTAAGATGTGCTCTTAGGATTCAAATAAATTCATTCTTTTTTTTAATAATATAGGACAACACAGGAAAAAAAGAGAAAATCCAACCCTTAATTCAGGTGCATTTAGTCAGTGGGAAAAATCCCACATTGAGAAATAATTATTTTACATTAAATCATCTGTGTCACAATTATTGACATCTCCGATTGTTAATACTTTGTACAACCCCCTTTTGCCAACAAGACAACACTTAATCTTCTCCTATAACATTTCACAAGATTGGAGAATATAGATAGAGGGATCTTCGACCATTCCTCTTTGCACAATCTCTCTCAATTATCCAGAGTCCTGGGTCCTCTCCTATACACTGTCCTCTGCAGCTCAGTCCACAGGTTTTTAATAGGCTGGTGTAGGCAAGTGGCTATTTTCTTGTAGCCATTGCCTGACTTATGAAGGTGGACACACATCTGCCTTACTTGAATGGTGTGTTATTTTCTAGGAATTGTTAGGGGTGCCAATAATTGTGGAACAGGTTACTTTATGAAATAATTATTTCTTTGTCAAGGATTGTTTTTATTTACTTGGGTTACATTTTTATAAAATTTTAAATGTGAGATTATGCTTCTGCAATAAAAATGTTAATTCTTTTAAGGCTTTAAACACATCTGAGGTGCTTATAATTGTGGAAGGTTCTGTAAGTCACTATGATTTTCATTCTCAGATCAGCTCTGATATTGAGCTTGATGTACGAGTTATTTGTGTATTCATTCCTAATTTTGGGTGTGGATGACAACCTGGTTGTCCTGGCTCCCCCTTGCTGTAGAATTCTTCTTGATCTGTAGGTGTGACACAGCAGTTTCTGAGTTAGTCTAGATGTTGGGTATTGAAGCATCCATATATTCTGAGTTAGTCTAGATGTTGGGTATTGAAGCATTCATAGGTTCTGAGTTAGTCTAGATGTTGGGTATTGAAGCATCCATAGGTTCCGAGTTAGTCTAGATATTGGGTATTGAAGCATCCATAGGTTGAGTTTGTCTAGATGTTGGATACTGAAAGCCAATAACTTTTAGCCAGTGATTAAAATCCTTTAAACAAATAAACAAGTTAATTTGCTTTCTACTTTTTCTACTATATAATATATAAAATATATTTTGAGGGGGTGAGGAAGATAACATAAGCCTAAAACTGAAGACTTCAGTGAAGTTAACAAGTTAAGATGTGTGATGTGACATTCTAAAAATGAAGCAGGAGGCCGATTTTGGAGACACAACGTTTATTCAGTCAAACATTTAAGCACTTAGACAGCAAGTAGACTCGACAAAGACCACCAAACAAGAGATGATACACTCTTTTATACAAGCACGCTAGACGAGACATGAATAACGACCATGCCCACAAACACTGATACACACACACACACACACACAGAACAGGGACAGAGACAATGTGAAACAAATACAGACAAAACCTACGTGCAGTACCAGTACCACTTAATGAAGGCTGCTAGCCAGGGGCACCGTCAAACTCCAAAACTTTGTAGACCATGTTTACTTACAATGTACTTTAATATGGGCTTCAAAAATACTATAAAAGCTTTTCTAAATGCATTGTAAACGTGGATCCTGGAGTGTAAGGGCTGTTTCTGTTTACTCTTGTGATATAAGTGATGGCAGAGAGCTGCATCATAAAACGCTGCTACACCAATATTTGAAGACCTAAACAATTTCAACCAGTCTTATTTTTACACATTATATTTGGATGTTTTATATCCTGGTTTATATAGTTTGGCCAATACCTCCAAATATGATCAAGTAGTTCACCCAAAAAGCTCATGAAAGTAGATCAAGCCATCATGGTCACTGTACTCTTTTATGCTGTGGTTTGCATATGGATGACAGGGACATGTTCCTACCAATATTTGAACAAGCTTGTTATCCTCAAAGTGAAGTTATATAAGGTTATTTCGGTGTGCACTTCCAGAGGTTATGTCTCCAAGATGACCAATTTAGACATGCTAGCATTTGACTGGCTGAGAGGAAGGGGGCCATCTGAAGGTTCTCGCTACCTGCTAATATTTTCCTTGCTAATATCGTTCTGTTAATTTCGTAGTTGTGAATATTGTTCTTGATAATTTCATATTTGCCAATATCATACTTGCTATTATTTTACTTGTGCAGATGAAACAAGAGCTGATCTCTGTGCTGACAACAATAAGTTCAGGGCTGTCACTTCATACCTCAAGCATGGGCAAACGTTTTGTCTTTTAGATCCATGTATCCTGTTCACCAATTTATTAATTTTTTTTTGCAGTGTTCACATAACCTTTTTATTCATTGGTTTTGTATTAGATATTTTGCAACTTATACAGTTTGCAAGGTATACAGCCCCATAGTTGTGTTCTTATGAGAATGTTGCAGCCTAACCAATACCCTTGGTTGAGGATGGAATATTAGCTCAAGGCATATCTGATGCATTAGCAAGCTGGGTCAGAAGACCAGATCAATCAAAAGGACTGGCGCTGGTTTCACTAGAGGCAGTGGCTGACAAGGGGATGGTAGCAAAACTGGAGGTTTCTATGGTCAGTGCTGCCTGTGCCCTGTGATGCGCTAACCTGGAGCGCCTTATTCTACTGCAGTGGGCCAAGAAACAATATTTGCTTCATAGCCATCTGACAATATGTCTCCTCTAGCAGAGACTGCCCTTATCCAAACCATAACAGGACAACATCTGCTTATAAGGATAAAGAGTAACACAAAATAAACCAATGCTTATGCACTTTGGTGCAGTTTTGTTATGCTGTTTTGTGTATTGTAATGTGTGTGTAAACTGTGTGCTAGATTGCCATTTGATTGTCTATCTAGTTGCAAGGAAAGCCTAATGTTTGTCTCAGACTTCCTTGCTTTCTACGGGAGCAAATCAGGAAAGAGGCAAATACAAAGTGCCTTTTAATAAATTCCTTATTCCATAAATATTCATGCCATCTGATCTGGGAAAATCTATTATTTCTTAAGTGACAACAATCTATGGAAGTGAGGCCTAATAACCTGCAATTCATATGCTTACCTCTGTCCCCACCCGGGAAGAATAAGAGCCCAATTACTTTCACGAGGGGGATGAGAGAAGGCAGCTACGCACTTAGTGAGATTTGTTGATTTTGTGAAGCGTGTGTATGCTTTTACCAGAGTAAATATTTAACATAGAGAAAATGAGAAATCATTTTGCATGACAGTGTGAATAATTTATGTTCTTGGCTCAGCATCTGCTTGCTGCATTGACTGCTTTTGTAACAGGATGGAAGATTGCTTCTGTAAAGCTTCTGTTCTTAACAGTTACCAAGGCCACGCCAGACCGTTCTGTACCATTTTGGACACCTGAGAATGGTTGTTTTCTTTTTCCGCAAGTGTTGTGCTAGAAATTGGAACCACAAACTATTTGTGGCAGCGATTCTTGTCATATTAAATGTCACTAAATAGCTCCCGTCTTTACACTGTTCGAACTGTTTTTGTTTTGGTGTTTCTTTTTATGTGTATAAACAGCACAGGACATTCAAGTGTCAAACATTGGTGTTGAGAGAGGAAGTAACAAGAAGAGGGTTATGTAGAACCAGTTAGCAAATCCCTACATCATCCCACCCAAATGATTCTCCAAGCACAGCTATCTAAGACCACTCCGAGCAAAGTTTGTAAGTACCCTGTGTTCTGTGCTGATGAGGAAATTCCAGCCCAGAAGTGCAGAAGAGTATT